>CAAKHC010019974.1:32857-57073 GCA_901007825.1 Macroramphosus scolopax
TTAGGGGTGTGTGTGTGTGTGTGTGTGTGTGTGTGTGTGTGTGTGTGTGTGTGTGTGTGTGTGTGTGTGTGTGTGTGTGTGTGTGTGTGTGTGTGTGTGTGTGTGTGTGTGTGTGTTGACCCCACCTGTGCCTGTAGGGTCTCCACCTTGCACCATGAAGTCTTTGATTATTCTGTGAAACCTCGTGTTGTTGTAGTAGCCTCTCCTTGCCAGCTCAGCGAAGTTCTTACAGGTCTTGGGTGCATGTCTCCAGTACAGCTCCAGTACAATCGTCCCCATCCTGCAGTGCAGTCAACACATTTGATTTGCAAAAGCTCTGCTATACCGTCTTTTCATGTGACTCCATGAATATGGTGAAAACCAGATTACAGCGTTACACTTTGTATCAGCAAACAGCAGTAATGTATCTAAATATTGTTTAAACGCCTGAAAGATATGATATTTCATAACATAACGTAACCAAACAGACTTCACGTGAATGAAAGCTAACTCGGTTAGCATTTAGTGTATTTTAGAATAACTTACGTCGTCTCCAGAGCAACTGTGGACGGCTGCCATGTGTCTGGAGGTATCCCTGACATTATATGTCTCAACTAAACCAGTGAGTCCGTTCCAGAAACGTCTTTTTCAATAAAATATAGATAGTCTACAGGTCTGGAGTGGTCATTCAAAACGTTTTTGGCGGAGTTTCTTCTTCTGTGGCTGCCGCCCATTCTTCTTCTTCTTCTACACGACGTTTGACGGCAGTTGTCATCCTTTATGTCGCATTACCGCCCCCTTCCGTTTTCAACACTTACTGACCTCCTCGGTGTCACATACTCAAGCGAATCATATCAATCATATCAGTTTATGTTTGACCCACTGTATCATCAAATTAAATGTTTATTCATTTTGTTGTTTGAAACAGGAGTTGTTGTTTCCTTATTAGACATGTCTCTGTTGTGCAACCTAGTCTGCAGGAACACCCACTGTGTTGTTTTTTGGCTGGCTTATTTGTGTTCAGGCAGGGGGATAAGATCATATGGGATATAAGATCATGTGGTTCATTGCCTCTGTGATCATGTGGTTCATTAAACTCTGCAATCAAGGTAATTTTACTACTGTCTGCAACAAGTTAGTAGTAGCTGAAAGTTTAACGTTGCTTTGACAGATGCAGCAGTTTCTTCATCTGAACTGCCATGTGATTAATCAGATGAAAGCCCTAATCCAATTAGGACGGTAGCATGCTTGTTAGGACTCCTAAGCTTGCAGCTAGGTCAGGATATTTTTGTGAGTAAGCCTCAAGGAGAAAGCACGAAAAAGAGGTGCGTTAGACATATTTCAGTAAAAGGAAAAAAGCTTTGAGCTTTTCTTTGCATTATTCTTTTTTCGTGTACTACAGTGGGTACAGTTTACAGTGTATTTTTGTTAGGAAAACTGGCAAATAAGATTAATTTCTCTGTCTTGTCCCAAAGTCCTGCACCATGTCCATTCTCAAGATTCACGCCAGAGAGATCTTTGATTCCCGTGGAAACCCCACTGTAGAGGTTGACCTCTACACTGCAAAAGGTAGGCCTGAATGTCTGGTTTTTGACATAAAATGAAGCAGTAGAGTGAAAGCAATGTATTATCTCATTACCTAGGTGCCTTAACAGCAAATTAATTTCATCCAACTGTGATCTTCTGTGATGTCACAACTCTTATGACCTCTTTTTTGCACTCATGTACATTTGTCAGGCTTGTTCAGGGCAGCTGTACCGAGTGGTGCATCTACTGGTATCTATGAAGCCTTGGAGCTCAGGGATAACGACAAGTCTCGCTACCTTGGGAAAGGTTTGTAAACCATTTTTGTTTTCCCTGTAAAGTCAAACTAAATCCAATTGGATGTTGGTGTGGCCATTACTCCTCAGTACGACTGCTAACATCACACTGACTTCCTTTGTCTGTTGTTCTTATGTGGTAACACCAGCTGCTTTCAAACACCAACATGCTCCTCCAGAAAGGAGCGTTTGAGCTGCAAATTAGGCCAAATAGGCTGAATTTAGCTAATCAAAGCTGATGAAAACCATTCAAATAATTAATACTAGAGCATGCTTTTCTCTTTCATTGTATGTATTTAACATGTAAAAGTTGCATGTGTTGCCAAATTATCTTTGCGAGATTTCCCCATATTGCAATGAAAGAATATTTACAGTAATCTTTCTGTTGCAGGAGTCTCACAGGCTGTAGAACACATAAACTCAACAATCGCACCTGCACTTGTTGACCAAGTAGGAAAATAATTCTTTGCTATGTTCGATTTCCTCTTGATTCATTTAATTTCTCAGAATTCTTACAAATCAAGTTTGAGGTTCCTTCATTGTTTCTGTGCTGTGAATCACTTCCTATGTGCTCTCAGGATGTATCTGTGGTTGAGCAAGAGAGAATCGACCAGATCATGATTGACTTGGACGGTACCGAGAACAAATGTAAGTGAGAATCATCGATGTCTGATTTCTGATGATGCAGACTTCTTTACGTCTTGCTTGTTGCATGGCAATATTGGCTCCAGTCTGATCTTCAGTAAAAGAAATGCCTGATCACTTCCACTGACGTCAAAAGACTAACTTGACCACTCTGGAACTTTGCGCAGTAGCAGTACTGTTTGCAGTAAATAATTAGAATTCATTAGCTATTGAGTACTTCCAAAGTGATGTGAGACACATGCATGAAACTGAAATGTCTCAACCTGTTTTGCACAAGTTCAAGTCATCCTTTTGTGACCTTCAGCAGTGACAATATCAATTGAGCTATAATCAGTATTACATAGAGACTAGGGGACCTTTGATGCTTGTTGTCCTCATCATGTCTTGCCCCTCCTCCATTGAGAAATGTCAACACACACAGAAACACAAAAAAAACATTTAATACTTTGCTTTTTTTTCAAACAGCCAAGTTTGGAGCAAATGCCATTCTGGGTGTGTCACTGTCTGTATGCAAGGCTGGTGCAGCAGAGAAAGGAGTCCCCCTGTACCGTCATATTGCTGACCTTGCAGAAAACCCCAAGGTCATCTTGCCTGTGCCGGTGAGACTGTTTAGCATATTACACCAATACATGTCCTTGTTCTGTTGTTCTTTATTTGTTTACTTCACCTGACAATCTAACGGGAAGTCACATGTATTATTTGTCCCCATCAGGCCTTCAACGTGATCAATGGTGGCTCTCATGCAGGCAACAAATTGGCCATGCAGGAGTTCATGATCCTTCCCGTTGGTGCTGCCACCTTCAAAGAAGCCATGCGCATTGGAGCCGAGGTCTACCACAATCTCAAAAATGTCATCAAGAAAAAGTACGGTCAGGATGCCACTAACGTGGGCGATGAAGGTGGCTTTGCTCCAAACATCCTGGAGAACCAGGAAGGTAATTTCATTCTGTGTGTATTTTCTGAGTAGTTGGATTCAGAGGCAAGATAAGTACAGTTTGCAGATGCCTTCACACTCCCACAGTTACATATTCACACCTGGAAACTGCTCTGTACAACCACAGTCTGCCACAGCTGCATCTTGCAAGGTGTGACCTGTTGCCGCTCAGGCATAGTGTGTTAACCACAACGACTTAAAGATGCCTGATTCAGGACAGCAAGTTGTGTAGTGTGAACACTGCAGAGTTCTCACAGCTGTACACATGTGAACTGTGCTTGACTCGATATGTACAACAGTACATATGAACTTGTTAAACAGCTTCACTGTAAATATGTTTATTGTTTTATAGAGTTATTTGTTGACTCTAGGGTTTGATATGTTATGTACTGTTCTTGTTGGGGCTTCTTTATTTAACTGTTATATTGAAGCTGTTTCATCAACCTCATATATATACGGTATATATATATATATATATATATAGAAACTCCAGAAATGAAATAAATACAATTCATAGCACCCCAGAAAATAACAGCCTCAGAAATGTAAATAGAATTCAATAAACAACTACAAAACAATATTTCTGGGCATCATACGGCTTATACCATCGTCCTTTGCCAAAGAAAATAAAACATCTTTAATTTGTATTTTCATGCATTTATAATCAGAATGTTCAATGAAAAGTTTCTGACAAGTCATAACACCTGAGGGTTTGACTATTACAGTACTAATCCATCAGGTTCTTATGCAATTGAGACGTTGTTCACTGTGCAAGAAAATAGGACGCACCTTAGATATCCTCTTGGCAACGGGTTATATTTCTAGCTTCGGCTCAGCTGTGAGCCAAAAAACTGATGTAATGCTAACAAGGGGCATCGTCAATAACATTGCGTATGGTTGCATTCCAAGCTGCGCCCACGGAATTCAATAGTATACATTCTGTTGGTGTGGTCGCCTCCCCTACCGATCCAGCCACTTCTCTTAGATGTGTTTTGAACATCTCGTGGATGAATAAAAGCAAGTTTCACATCAGTTTCATGTATAAATTCCTTTTTAATGTCTGTTTGTCAGCATCGCAGCACTGCAGTGAACCCAGCCTGACACTTCAGCAGCATGAGAGTTGAATTGATCTTTTAATAATAATAATAATACAACGGTATTTTCCTAATTACATATTCTGTCTTTTTTCATATTTTTCATGCATATCAGCGCTGGAGTTGATAAAGGAGGCCATTGCCAAAGCAGGATACACAGATGAGGTTGTGATTGGCATGGATGTGGCAGCGTCTGAATTCTACAGGGACGGGAAATACGACCTGGACTTCAAGTCACCTGATGATCCAAGTCGTTACATCACGCCTGACGAACTGGCTGATCTCTACAAGAGCTTTGTTAAGGATTATCCAGGTAACCTTCAGTCTTTTTGGAAATGATTTAGGGCGAAGAGGGAAGGACAAACAATATAATGGTAACGTGATAAGAAAGCACCAACAGTTCAGTCCAGTTGCTCTGTAAACATACGAGGCGCCGTCCTCAGCTTTAGTCACTTCATCCTCTGACATTTTAGAAATGTATATTGTTATTCACAGTTGTGTCCATTGAGGATCCCTTCGACCAGGATGACTGGGCGGCCTGGACTGACTTCACTGGGAGCACAGACATCCAGGTTGTTGGAGACGATCTTACGGTGACAAACCCAAGTCGCATCAGCAAGGCAGTGGAGGAGAAGGCCTGCAACTGTCTGCTGCTTAAAGTCAACCAGATTGGCACAGTGACCGAGTCTATGCGAGCGTAGGTCAACACTTTAAGATGTGTAGGCCATTTGTGCATTCAAACTTTACCATGCAATGACCTGAATCGCCTAGAAGGAATGATAAGTTCTGAGCAAAATGTAATTTTATCGTCTTCCAGGTGCAAGATGGCCCAGGAGAACGGCTGGGGTGTGATGGTGAGCCACCGCTCTGGTGAAACCGAAGACACCTTCATTGCAGATTTGGTGGTCGGCCTCTGCACTGGACAGGTGAATGAGATGTTTTTAGAACATTATGAATTTCCCCTCAAAGTATCGATTTAACAGCACTTTCTATTTTATACCCATTTTTTATTCCCATCTGAATATTCTCATTTTCAGATGGGAATATTGTATCCACTGTACAAACTCCTTTGTGAAAAACATAACTATAAGAAGCTTAGCACTAACAGACAAAGAACATTTTGAATTTGTGAAACAAATTATTTTACACTAAAATAATTAACACTTGTGCTTAAATCTATTATACTAAATGTCTTTCACACACTTTCAGATCAAGACTGGGGCCCCCTGTCGCTCTGAGCGTCTGGCCAAATACAATCAGATTCTCAGGTAAGTGTAATTCTCAAACAAATCTCTTTATGTATGTTTGCATCTTATACTGTATATCACCCACCCCTACCACCAATACCTTCTTACAGAAGTACAAGTAGTTACCGTACTAGTAGTGTAGAGAGTACACATTCAATCTTTGGTAATCAATACCTGTAATGAGTTCCTGCTTTTGTTAATGCAGAATCGAAGAGGAGCTGGGAGACGAAGCTTGTTTCGCTGGGAAGAACTTCAGACAGCCGTTGATAGAGTAAACTGGTGACGCATTTACTTCACATACAGATGAAATACACACACATTCATAACAACACATTAGCTAATACACTTTAGAGCAATAATGTTTAATGTTGAACTACCTTAATAATACCAGTGATAATTAATCTAGATAAAGAACATAGTGACAATTGTTGACTCTTGACAATAAAGTCTTCTAGATCTTTTTTAATGTGGAGTAAATAATAGACTTGTAATATTTATTGACAGCACAAAATGAGTTTGCATTTTGCGACACAATTAATAAAAATAATTTTCTTTGTGACACAATGTTCTGTGATTATTTGGCTTTTGCACTCTTGTGTATGTCTGATGGAACATGCTTATGTGTGTGAGCGGAGAGACATGGATGTCTTTCATCCTCCTAAAATATGGAAAAAAAGATGCATAAGAGAGTTACAACATTCAGCAGATGTGTAATTGGGATAAAGGAGATATTTCTAGATTGTTACAGTAGTCATCACAACCTATGACACAACTTAACTTGCATTAAGGTTTATTGTTCCTTCTTGCCTCACCTGCTTTTCAGTCCTTCTGAACTAATTTTTGCCATTTGTTATCTATACATTTTTGTATTGTCACAGAAATAAGGAGAAGCTGCTGTCTGCAGATACAATTGCACTAAAACCTTCAGACAAAAAACATTTGTAGGTAAGTGCACTGCGGACAGAGTGCACGTGAGCAGACAGAGACAATGTAGAGATTGTGTTGAGTAAGTAATCGTTTTTAAGTTGAGCAGTTTTGTGTGCATTGTTGTATTTAATCAGATACTGAAAACACGAACACTATATCGGGTTTTATGTATCACCCATCGGCCTCCCGACTGTCAAAATATCAGCATCGCCACTGAAAGAGCTTCATCCTATCTGCTTAATTTAATCAAAAATCACATTTGCAGCATAACGAAATAAACAACACACTTTATTCAACGCGTTACAAAGTTCAAGATGTGATTCATTTTTTATCATAAAGTATTTTTAAAACACGTCATGTTTTCATTTGGGAATTATTATGATGTCTACATTATTCAACTTTAACCGGATCGTGAAGTAAATACGTAATAAAGAGTGTTTCCCTACAGTAATAAGAGGTGTCGGTCGGTGTGGCTGTTTCAGCCGGAGGGAGGTGAACGTAATGGCCTGTGTGAAATGCTTTAACAGGCTCAGCAGTACACACACAGCGAGAGCTGTTGTTTGATTCATGGACGCAGACGATGATAGTGGCTGCTGCTGCTGCGCCGCTGATCCGCGGCACATGCTCAGTTATGTACACCAGACAACTTTGAAGGCTTAGCTGTGGCTGCTGAGGTCATTGCACTGGAAAAAAATAGACTCCCTCCACTACACCGCCTCCATTTTGAATAGCCATGTAATAGGGGATTCGCGTAGTTTGCGTGTGTGTGAGTGTGTACGTGTGTGTGTGTGTGTGTGTGTCGCCCACTGCGCTGTGAGTGTCAACAAGCCACATCCAAACATCCCTCGACATGGACGACCTGTTCAGTCCACGGAGGTAACTTGATTAACTCTCCGCTTGTGCTCACATTGATGTTGTTATGTTTTACTTGTGTGTTTAATTGTCTTGTCGTGTCACTTTGTGAAGCGTTTGTGCGAAATAGTCGGAGTGTCAGTGGTCACGAAGTTCGTGTCTGGCTAACAAGCTAGCCAAATAACAGCAGAGCGTTAACGTTACTCTCTCGTTAGCAGCTAGCCAAATGCTCTTCTGGCTGTTGTAATGTAACAGTTCATTTCTGCGGCGAGCATTTAACAAATGTCAGTCGGGTAGTTTGACGTTAAGCGATGTTTGCAAACGCGTTCAGTAATTCTGCTATTAATTTCCGTGGGTTTGTCGTGCATTTACATGGGTCGCTCTCTAAATGTACGCCTGTCAACGACATGTTGTGCATGCTAACACCGACGATTCTTATCGATTACATGCTGAACTTCAGCTAATGTTCACTATGTGAGGGAGTCAGTGGGACAATGTCAACCTGTTAAGATCACTTAAGTAGTACACACTGTTCTCCTAATGACTGCAAAAAATAAGCAGCTTGTGTATGATTGATTGACAGGGTTTTGCGGTAGCTAGCGTCGGATTTCACTGATGTAATAAAGGAAAGATCGCAGGTCACAGCTGAGATTGGTTCCCAGTAATGGAGGGGCGGGATGTTATTTTAGTAATCAAATCACTGTGGAGAGGGATAGTACATATTCAGAATGTTACAGTTGTTACTTACCTACTGATCACACGTCTGTGTACACGCTGTATAATTACCTGGTAATTAACTGTTAAAACATCGTAGGCCTCCTGCAACAATGGGGAAACAAATGGATTTATATTTCTTTGATTCTAATCACTTTTCCACATTTGTTAGGCAGTGTTTTATTACAGTTAATACATTTTCATTATAATCATTTGATTATTGCCTTTATTTCAGGAGCTTGAACAGCACACAAGGCGAGATAAGAGTGGGACCAAGTCATCAGGTACAAGATGCTACACCTAAAAACTGTCAATGAATTTTATTTTAACTGTATTTACCCATGCCCAACAAAACAAGAAATCTTATCTTTTTCAATGGTGACCTGGCCAAGAAGTCAGCTGTATTTCATGGACAGTAAAATACAAAACAGTAAATTTGGAAATGGTACTACTGTCCATGCATCAGATGAAAAGGTCACATAGACATGGACAATGTGCAAAAAATCTAACTAGCGTCTAGTCAATATTGATATGCAGTGTAGCAAACACAGTTCGTGGCAAAGTCTTCCTATTAATTTTTGTTTCAAACTGGTTAGAGAAGTGAACAAGGCCAGGTTGAGTCTATCCTGCAGGTCATTCCAAGGCCAAGGGCTGTAATGAGATTGACTCTTGTTTCCAGCCTGAAGGACCGTCACACCAAGAACAACCACTGTAAATATATATTTTCGAAAATCACAACATCAATATTGTAGGGATGACTTTCACAGCAGTTTTCTGAATGATAGAAACACTGACAGCCAATCTAAATCCCTGCAGATAATATTACAGAGAGATTCATTACTGAGGTTAAAATAACACCTCTGATAAAACAGAGTGTTCATAAAGGCGCTATCAAGAAGGGCATCTGTGCTGCACAGCAGTGGTGTTTCTCGCTATGTGACTTTCAGCAGTGTGGAGGCGAGAAGAGACAGAGATGCTGTTGATTTCAAGAAGTTCACTTCTGTACAGATAGTGTATGTGTGTTAAAAGACCATTTTACTCAGCCACTTTTTTTATGTGGACGTCCCTTCCGTCTGTCGGGGTGGCACCTTTAAGCGTAGGCAGTTGGCACTGCATCAATACCAGGTTAACCTAATTAGAATGGCGCTTTAAGTTAAAGCGTACTTAGGAATGTTTCTGTCATTGGTGTATGTAGTTTATTTAAATCGTGTTTTTATGTGATGCCCACTACATGTAAAGTATATTTGCAGATAACATATCCAAACACCAAAACATTTTTATGATAATGAAACTTCCTTGATTGGTATATTTTTTAGAATATTGTGATTATAATTTACAACCCCTGAATTTTAACATTGTATTTGTATCTTATTAAAGATTCTATCTTAGCTGGCCACATAGTTGCTGTCTAAAACAAGTCTCCATTTTGATTTCTTCAAAGGCAAGGCTTCCTGAGTTGCAGCCACGCCCTGTGACAGGTTTACAGACTCAAACAGAGAGTGAGGAGCTAATGTGGACGCCTGGGGTCAATGACTGTGACCTTCTCATGTACCTCAGAGCTGCCAGGTGAGTTCTCTTTACTGCTTAGAATTAGCTGCTCCTGGGTGAACGTTGACAGTCTTGGGCAAGTTATTAGCATATATTTGTATCATCATTTTTTGGTCTACACTTTACAGGCGAAAAGTGGGAGAATCAGTTGAAAATATAGATTTTTTTTGTGCAGAAAAATCGTTGTTTAAATTGCTACTAGACAAACCTCTGCCTGTATTATCAGTGTCAGACAAACTAGACAAAGTCTGCCTGAAAATGAAACAAGAAAATAATAAAAATGTTCACAATTCATATCACATATTTTATTCATTGTTTAACTTATGTATATTGTATTTCTTTTTCAAGGAGCATGGCTGCATTTGCAGGAATGTGTGATGGTGGATCCACAGAGGACGGATGTTTAGCAGCCTCCCGTGATGACACCACACTCAATGCACTCAACATGGTGCGGAGCACAACTTGAATTATGTTCATCATTATCTATTTCAATTGAGGAATGTGTATCATTGAACTGCAAATTTACAGAAAGATATTTTTATCTCAATTCCAGCTACATGCAAGTCATTATGATGCAGCAAAAGCTCTCCAGCGTCTGGTAAAGAAGCCGCTGCCAAAGCTTATTGAGAAAAGTTGGTCGGAGGATGATGTGGTAAGATGCCTTTTGCTTGTCCTTGAAAATGTTACTGCTTCACTTTTGTCACTGGAACCAATAGTTTATAAAACATATCTGGAGCATAACACATGAGTTACATCATTTTAAATGTATTTATCATATTTAACCGTCTAGGCAGTGTACATAAATTCTGGGGAGTTTCTGGTCAGAGTGACTGCTGTCAGAACAAATTGCCCTTAGTTGTTTCATTGGTTCTCCACTGCTCGATGGCCGAGCCCTCTCTCCTGGTAAAATAAGTCATATCGAAATTGTGTCTTGTAATTGTAAATATATGTATACGTTATGTGATCAATAAAACATTCTTGTTTAATCTTTTTATATTTTCTGTCTCTGCAGAAACGCTTCATCAAAGGCCTCAGACAATATGGAAAGAATTTCTTCAGAATTCGGAAAGACTTTCTGCCCTGCAAAAAGACTGTAATTGAACACTTTGTTTGTGCTTACATCGATAATGCAATGGCATTTCATTATTGCTCAAAACTTGAGATACTCCTACTTATAATCAGTGTTTTTATTATCAGGGAGAGCTGATCACTTTCTATTACCACTGGAAGAAAACTCCCGAGGCTGCAGGGACACGAGCTTATCGACAGCATCGCAGACAGCCTTCCTCTCGCAAGGCAAAGACTCGCTCTGCAGCAGCTCCTGTTAACACCCCGTCTCGAAATTATTCAAGTGAGCTCTTATTCCTGATACTAACAGATGTGTTGCCATTTCTGATGCCACATTCATGCAAGCGATTTTTGCTCATAGCTGTGTAGGGTTTGGTCGTCTTTGTCTTAACTGGTCTTTTCCTTTGAAGTGGATGCAAGTTCTGCCAGCGAGGATGATCTTGATAGTGAGGACAGTGAACAGGAAATCAAGAGCTGCAGCCACTGTGGTACAACACGTAAGTCTTTATTTGTAATTTGTCAGATTGGAAATAGTTCAGTATTTTATGTAAGACTAATCATTACATATTTATATGAGGTCCCTTAATGCTTGAATCTTGAAGTATAGAAGGCCTTAAAGATCATTTCTTTCAATAGGTTCTAAAGATTGGCACCAAGGAGGAAGAGAAAACCCTGTGATATGCACAGCCTGTCGCACATACGAGAACAAACATGGCTGTCTACCAACAGCTCAGAAGCCTGCAGGCGTGCCATTCGTGTTTAAACCTGTTAAAGAAGAAGAAGAGGTGAACAGCAAGCACGGCATGAGGACACGGCGAAGCAGAGCACCTGTAAGCAAGCGCCTCCTCTGATAGATGCACATTACACTTCTGTCTTTATTACCTATTAACAAACCTTTTCAAGGAGATGTTTCTGGAAATGTAATTTTGTTGTTAAACTATTATCGTCCAGAGATCAAATTTCATAACCTTATTGATTCCAACATAAAGCTGATGCCATGTTTAACAGGAAAAGTATGTTGTACATATGGGAACAAGACTCTCTGGCTTGTATTGTTCCAATGTTAATAACTGACTCTTTTCGAAGCAGCTGTCGTCTTTGAGAAGTGGCCACAGGAGGCTCACAGGCTCCCCCACCAGTGAGGAGCAGCCATCAAACAACCCGACCTCCCACATTGGAGCGAGAATACCTTCCACAGACAATAAGAATGACTCCACCAAGAAGACAAACAAGGTAGTCCTATAAGATACATAGCAAATGATTTTAAGTTTATAACAATTGAAATGTTGGACTGTCATTATCCATTAAAAAGGGGTGGCAATTTGTCTTTGGCAAAGGACAAAACTGATGAGGGACTCTTGCAGAGGATAACTTTTAAATATGGAACTGACTTCATGTAGTTCAACTGCTGCCAAAAAAACCCTTTAGCTCATTGATTATAACCCATTTGTGATTCTCAATAACCATCATCTGTTGTGAATAATACAATTGATCTGTCAATATCATGCTTTATCGGCAGAAGATGAAAGAGGAGATAGCATCACCAAAGACAATGAAACGTGTAAGGGAGAGTCCTGCTCAGGAGCCTGACGAGCCTGACAAATTTACACCTAAGAGGCCAAAAACACAGGTGAGAAATCAGCAGCAAAACACTGGCGTATTTTAAATACCACCACAAATAACATTTCTCTAACTGCCCTATGTGGCATTTTGTTTTGTAACCACATGCAACATATCACCTATCATCCTTATGTCACTAATTGCACATATCAGTACAAAAAGATATACATTATAATGAATTTGCCTGATGTCTCTACATGATTCAGTTGTGTTTGTTCCCCAGGATCCACAGGGCTCTCGGTCCGAGGTAGAGGGCGAGGTTGAGGAGGAAAGCTCTTCAGAAAGCCGCAGTGCTCAGGATGATGGCAGCAGTGACACCAAAGACATCGATCAGGACAACCGCAGCTCCTCTCCCAGCATTCCCAGCCCTCAACAGGGCAACGAGAGCGACTCTGACTCATCTGCCCAACCACACGGTGTCCCTCCGGAGCCTGTTGCCCCTGCTGCAGTCCCGGCTGATGGACCAGTCCCGCAGGTCCTTCCCTCTCAGGGTCCACCTGTCATTTCGCAGCCACTGCAAAGCAACCCCTCTGCTGATCCTGCTCGGAGCCCCTCTCCTCCTTCTCCAGAGACCCCTCAGTCAACTGCTGGTCAGCTAGCTGCTGTAGTGACCCCAAGCAGCCGACCACAGCCCACACTTCACTCTCTATCATGTCCACCACCTCTTCCATCAGCATTGGGTCTGGACGCTCATCTTTCACCAGCATTCCAGGTCCCACCTGCTCTTAACTCTGCATCTTCACAGCTTCAGACCAACCCGAGACCCCCACCCTTCTTTAGGGAGTCACAGCTCCCCCAGCCTCCTCTTTCTGGCCCACAGCTCAAGCCTCCTCCCACCACCCCAATTTCACCTTCACACAAACAGATACCACACCAGTCTGCCACACCTTTCCCCCAGATGCCCTCCAATCTCCCCCCTCCACCTGCTCTAAAGCCCCTCAATTCCCTGCCCAACCAGCATCCTCCGGGTGCCCCCCCTCCTCCTCTTCAGCTCATGCCACAGCCTTTGCCAATGCCACTTTCAACCCAACTTCCAGTGATCTCTCAGGTGCAGACCCCCCCTGGAAAAAACACCCTCACCCCTCACCCACCCGCTGCAGCGTCAAACCCTCTTACCTCTGTCACATCATCTATTATCGGTCCCATCCCCAGCCTCCAGCCTACTTTTCCACCTCTTCCTCTGAGAGTCCCATCGAGCACCACTGCAGAAGTAGCACAAATTCAGATCAAAGAGGAACCACTAGATGAGATGGAAGAAGCCGTTAGCCCACAGTCTCCTCCTCGCAGCCCCTCGCCAGAGCCCACCATCATCAACATAGCAAGCCATGCCAGCCAGTCTGCCCGGTACGTCTGACAGATGTTTCCTAGAAATAACTCCTCTTGTAAAAATGTGATTAGATATTTTTGTGAACTACCATGAAAGCAAAATTCCACCATTTATTTGAGTTTTAATTAAATGTCCTCACAATGGAGAAAACGACATGAGTTGACAGACATTGAGGCAAATAAACATTACAACATGAATATAATAAGGTGATGGTTGGTCGTAGTAGTGATCACGTACTGTTGCTCTTTGGATACCTAAGGTGTACTTGATTGCTGACTGAGACTATATTCTCAACATGTAGAGAATTATCCTGAGAAGAACACCAGAGCCTTTGAATGAATCTTGTTGAAATTTTGTGGAAATAAGTTGATTAGTCATACTAATAAATGCATGTCATTAACTTCAGGTTTATCAAACACTTGGATCGCGGTTACAACTCGTGTGCTAGAACAGACCTGTTCTTCACTCCACTTTCATCCTCCAAACTGGCCAAGAAAAGGGAGGAGGTCGTGGAGAGGTCTAGGAGGGAAGCTGAGCTCAGTGCTCGGCAAGAACGTGAAAAAGAGAAAGACAGAGAGCGAGAACGAGAGCGGGAGGCGGACAGAAACGCTGTGAGTGAAACATTACATCCATTACTCTTTTTTTAAAGCACTTTCACTGTTACATAAAGTATGAAAGTTATCAAACACACTGTCTTTGCTTACAGAGAGCTTCCAGCTCCTCCCATGACTGTCGGATGAGTGAGGCTCAGATGATGACTCAAGGCCACGGGCGCCCCTCCTTTGAGCAGCCCCCCACTACAGTAGCCGCTGTGCCGCCCTACATTGGCCCTGATACACCTGCCCTACGCACCCTGAGTGAATATGCCCGGCCCCATGTTATGTCGCCCACAAACCGCAACCATCCTTTCTATGTGTCACTGGGCCCAGGAGACCCCTTGCTGGCTTACCACATGCCCGGCCTGTACGGTGCTGAATCCAGCCTCAGAGAGCGTGAGCTGAGGAACCTCAGAGAGAGGGAGCTACGCGAGAGGATGAAGCCTGGCTTTGAGGTCAAGCCTCCAGATATGGAAACCTTGCACCCCTCAGCCAACCCCATGGAGCACTTTGCCAGACACGGAGCTCTGGCTCTTCCCCACATACCCGGGCCTCCTCACCACTTTGCAGCCTTTCATCATGGGCTGAACCATCTGGAACGTGAGAGGATGGCACTGGCAGGGCCTCAAATGCGTCCAGAGCTTAGTTACGCTGAGCGAATCACCGCAGAGCGACTCCACGCAGAGAGGATGGCCTCTGTGGCGTCAGACCCTGCTGCCAGGCTACAGATGCTCAATGTAACTCCTCATCATCACCAACACTCCCACATTCACTCTCACCTCCATCTGCACCAGCAGGATCCTCTCGGTCAAGGTACGACCGGACTTACCGATTTCATGGCCTTTCGAAGCCAGCGGTAATGTGTTTTGTGATGTGACGTTGACGTGCAGTCACTGTATTTTTATGGTTTCTCTGTACAGGTTCTGGCCCTCATCCTCTGGTGGACCCTCTGGCATCAGGACCACGTTTGGCCCGGTTCCCCTTCCCTGGTGGCCCGATGCAAAACCCCTTACTCAGTGACCTTCCTCATGATCATGAGATGCTACGCCACCCTTTGTTTGGTACTAATCATCGCACATATGCAGAAAGCTACACTTAACTTCTCTCTGAGTCCAACTCGGTTTGTTTCTATTTGTGTTCTCTGTAGGAGCTGCATATCCACGAGAGCTGCAGGGTCATATTCCTCAGATGTCTGCTGCACACCAACTCCAGGCGATGCACGCTCAGTCTGCAGAACTGCAGAGGATGGCTATGGAGCAGCAGTGGCTGCATGGGCATCACATGCATGGAGGTCCACTCCCCAGTCAGGAAGATTATTACAGGTGAGGTCTTTGAATGTTGGAGAAGCTTGGTATCTATTTTTCATGTGTACACAGACGTTTCAGAGAAAGTATGACCATGAAGATTTGCCTCAAAGGGATGTCAAGGTTTATTATTAGATTTTATTGTAATCTTGCAGTTTATTGAGGAGTTCCTTTAATCTGTGTTCAGTGGCTGTTGCATAATTCCATCAGATTAGTCCACATTGCCCCGTTAAATGAATGTAAACTGTTTCACAGCCAAAAGTATTCACGATGGTTTGTTTCCTCAGCCGTCTGAAGAAAGAAGGTGACAAGCCATCGTGAGTCGCAGGTGGTGCATCCCCCAAAGCCCTGAACTTACACCCAATTGAATTCTGTGTTCTGTAAGAGAATATTTGTGTGTCGGGTTTTGTTTTAATATATTGTAGAAAAAATCTTTGTGTATCTTTATGTGCATTCCTTGTTCAGCACTTAATGGGACTACCAAAGTCTGCCTGAGATTTTCATATCACTTACGACTTTATATTAGTTTTATTATCAAAGTAATGAACGATCTCACCCATTCATGTGAGATTTAAAGCGACAGATTTTCACTAACAAACTGTTACATATGCAATATTCTGCTCTTAGAAAGGATATGGAAACAGACTGACTTTGACGTTAAGTTTAAATACTCTCTGATTTCTTAATGATTCCCTTGTACAGAATTACATTTAAATCCGTGTTTGAATGATTGTAACGACCTAGCATGACTTCAGTTTTCACCAAACTAGAGTAGCAAGTCGCATTGTCGTGTTTAGACTTGGAAAGCATAGTAAAGGTTGGTTTTACCCGAAATCTGCTAAATATTTGTCTAAGAGTTTTATATATCAAGATAACTTTTCACAGCTTTTCAGACTGTAATAATTAAATGTTCACAATATTCCTTATGAATGAATTTTATTGATATAGCAGTAGATGTGAACACCCGAATCTTGAATAAGCACGATAGCAGTAAACTATACTAACTACAACAGCATCTAGTATTGTAAGATGAGATCATTATTAATCAGAACAGGATATGTTACTGCAAACAGGTTTTCTATTTACATTTGATGAGAACAACAGAATTGGAAAGAAACTAATTATTGAGCATTTTAATGACATTTTAAAGGAACTGCCTCGAAATTCAATATTTATGTGACATAATATGAAAGTGTATCCATTGCATATTTATTTCAATAAATATTCTGCAATTACGCCTTGTTTTCCTTGTGCTTGGAGTTGAGAAACCACCTGGGATTTGTGTCGTGTCCTGCACACTTAATCCGATAGCGTTTGACAAGAGTTAAGAAATCAAGATCAATCATTTTCTCTCAGATAGTTTCACAAACTTCTTTTACAGTGACAGAGACAACAACACTGTGTACATATACTGTATGTATGCATATGTATATACATTTACATGGTCAAAGGAATTAATAACGTTGTTGCAGCTGTTTACATCTCATTTGATAATGAGAGGCTTTAGACTTCCCATCTCACCGTTCATGCAGTTACGTACTTAATTTCTTCTTCAACTTATGGGACTGTAATACCCATATCTACAACATTTCCCTTGGTCTTCTCTCTTTATTTGCATGTTTATAAAAAAAAACACCCTGCATACCCATGACATCTACAAGGTGCTGGTACAGCTGAGCTTGATTGCAACCACATGGCAGATAAATCCAATAATACCTGTTTCTGTTCTTATACATGGTCAGTATATGAAAATCAGAAATTTTAAAATGCAATCTAAAGGACAAGACTGGAAATATTTCTGTCTAGCTCAAGAAACGATGCGGTCGTTATTCTCTCAAAACTTTCTGACCTCAGCTTATCTGCAGACTTCATCCCAGCGCCCTTTGGTTTGTACTTAAAAGAGTAAATCTCAAAATGCAACAAAAAGATATTCCATAATTTATCAAGAAGGCTGAATAAATGTGTTGGCCACCATGAAACAAGCAAATTCTACATTTGTTGTGTATTACCTTTAGCTGCCACATTGGGGCGCTGGTGAGCATCATCAGCTCAGGACTGTGTCCACACAGTCTTACTTTGTTTTTGGTCTTTTCATGATTTATTTGACTAACAAAAGACATCTTTCAACTAAAATGCCCAACTAGTTTTAAGCTGTTTCTTTCTGTGTATACAAGCTGTAACATGGAAATCAATGTATGCATGGCAAAGATTTAGCAGATATCAATATACGATCAATCTATCTATGAATGGACCCAAGTGAAACTATTCATGAAATGACGTCTTGTGAGGTCATCAGGGCTCATCAGCAGGAGGATTCCTCTTCTTCACGTACTGTCGCAGATATTGGATAGCTGATATTGCACTCACATTTGCAAGCAGAGCTGAAAAAGATTTCAAATAAAGGTTATTTTACAGAATGTTATGTAAAAACAGGTGTTATGTACGCACTGAATGTTGTTCCTCTGATAGCCAGTCACAATGTTTTTTTTTATTTTACTTGATTTAGTTTTTGTTGCTATTTATTCCTCCTTATTGTCCAGGGAGGCAAATAGATATTTATTATGAAGAAAGTAACTTATATCTTTCAGCCCTTCATCACACTATCTTCGAATGAGCACAAATTCAATCCTACAAATCATGCCAGACATCATGCCAGACTCGTGTCCAGACACTGGCTGTGAGTGGTAATATAGTACTTATTGGATCTTCTCCAAATCTTCAACTGGGTCGGCCAATGTTGTCAACACATATAAACGAGTAAACACCAGCCACCGCTATCTGTAAATGTCATCTTGTGGATGGCAGTCAACAAGATGAATATCAGCAGGCCGATGAATCCATGACTTCCTACAAGGTTTAAATCAAGTTAACAAAGTAATAACCAGAAGTATCTTCATACCTGCTTTCCAGCCATCAACTGCCTCTGAATCAGAGGATGTTAGTACCCAGGATGCAAAGGCAATGCAAACCAAACACATATCTGACTGCTTCGGCATGGAGAAGAAGCGCTCTCGATCTGTAGGAGACATTCATATGCACAGAGATGTACAGTTGGATTATTCTGGATGTGTTTATTTGAATTCCAACCATCCCTGAAAAGGGGCTCACACTTACTTGTTGCCTGTGTTGTTTCCAAAGTCCTCCACTGCACTGCCAGCTCCCCAAACGACTGGGAAGAAGATGAGGAGACTCTGAGCACAGGGATTTGTGGATTTGTTCTCCTTTCAGCTTCAAATGGGAACACCGTGGCACCCGACCTTCTGCACCAGATGCTACCTTTGTCCTGGAAGCGTATTTTACTTAATAACTGCAAACCTTTCCAACAGTGAGCTGCTGTCGACATCCCGCAATCACTGGCCTGGATAAGAGAGTGAGACACAACTCTGATAGGAGAAATGCCTTCCGAGGAGTCTGCACTTAAAAAGAAATAATCTTGCTTTGGGAATGTGAGTTCTCTGACAGTGGGATGAGAGCATGAGAAGATAGGTATGGCTTTGCACTCCTCACGGTACTGAGAGGGAAAGGATAATTCATTATCTAATGAACAAATAGTGTACTCAGGAAGCACTGAGATGTACTTCGGATCATAGACAGTGAGACACCTGCAGTCGTTCTTCGTCTTATCCTGTGTGAAGCCTTCAAACTCTTCCTGGAAGGATGTTTGATCTTTCCCATCCAGTGCGTCTGTGTTAGAGAGAATAGGTGCAGGTAGTAAAGATCCCAGACTTTCCTCCACAGACGTACAGCAGGCAAACACTCTGCTCTCATCATTACCGAGAAATGATGACAAAGATAAATCCCCTGTGCTGAGAGCTCGGACGTTGTGTACACTTCTGCTTTTTATCATCCGTCCTGACCATGTAGGTTGAGCTGATGTCTGAGAGCCCTGTGGCTCCAAACATTGTCCTGCAAAGTCTCCTGGTGTCAGCTTTCCGTCAGAACTCGTGACACCCTTATGTGCTGAGGAAGGAGAGTCTGTTCTGCTTTGGCTATATTGGGTTTTACTACAATGATCAGGACTGGGGTTCCTGCTGGAACCCATAAATTGCCACTGCTCTTCTTCAAAATCAGATGTGGAAAAATCCCAGCTTGAGCGATCTGGCTTGGACTCATCGGGCTGCGTGAAATAGTCTGAGTCAGCAGCGTCGGAAGTATCCATTAGACCTCCCTCAGACAAATTATACTCATCAGTGTCAGCAAGACTATGTGTTGTAACATCTGTGGTTTCCCTGGGAGACGGGCTCCTCGCCATCCTCAGCTGTAAAATGTCATTTATCGTCAATTTTTCCATATCATCCCAAAAAGCGGAGATGGAGTAAACAGGTCGGGGCAGGCCGGCAGCTGCAGCATATGTTTCGGGACTGTCCGCAGCAGAGCAAGGTGTTACTGTTAAATCAGGAACACACAGAGGAAGAGGGGCGAGCTTATCTCCCGGAGAGCAGCCAGATGCTGGTCGGTCAATGTCAATTGGTGATTTGTCCTCTTTGAGTCCAGGTGATTCCAGGATCATGTTGGGCACCGTCCGGCCTGTGTCATTGCAACAGTTGTTATCTGGAGTTATGTCAGTTCTTTGGCCGGCACATGGAAATGTCATAGTAGGCTCAACATAAGCTTGGCGACAGGTGCTTTCACAACCTTCACAGTCGGAAGCGAGAGTGGCCTCGCAAGAATGCGTTTCTCCGTCCCGTGGGAGGTCTTCATCAGTATTCTCATTCATGTGGCTGTCTGATGAGATCACTGCTTGTTGGTTTTCTGTGGGGGGGTCTTGAAGACAATACGGAGGGTCCTCTGGCTCGGCAGCAGACAGATAGCCTTCAGAATCAGAATCGTGAATGGAGAAGAACTCAACGCAGTCTTCATCTGACTCCACACTCTCCAACTGTGGATGGTCTTTGTGTGCTTCATGCAACAAGCTGCAGGGTTCTGTATGTTTCTCTACTGTTGGCTCAGGTATATTTTCTTTAGGAGAATAAAAAAGATCACAAGAAACATCTCCAGAATCTAAAGAGGGCATGTGTCCAAGAGTCTCCGGATTCATGCCTTCGTGTTGACCTGAGGTTTCATTTGATGGTGTGTTGGACTCCATGTCCTTCTCTCCCTTTTCCTCACTTCTATCTTTGTTCATCTCTGACTCACAAGCGTTTTCAAGTGTGTTCTCCTGCCTGGGCCGACACATGGGATTTTCCTTACAAGTCTTTCTTTGCCTTTGTTTTTTTTTCACCCTGTGTTTCGCAGGGCTGTAATTCACGGTCACAAACCAGCGCTCTTTCTCTGCTCTTAAAGGAAGCCTGCTCACATCCTCACTCTCTGCAGTGTGTGGCTCACTCACATTTGGATCATTTACATATGGATCGGCTTCCTGTGTTAGTTTGAGTTTACTTTCGTCTTGCACATCCTCATTCATCTCTGTTGATAATGATTGCAGTTTGTTTGTACTGTCTTCTCTCACTTCTGGGAGGATAACAGCTGTCTTCATGTGCACTTCTCTTGTGGTGGGCATGTTTCCTCCCTCAGGACATATTTTTGAGTCCTCACATGATCCACAGCCCTCTTGGGCTCTCATGGTAACACCATCTTGTTGTCCTCCCGTACCACTCTGCTGGATCACCAGTGACTGTTTAACACAAGCTGTGCAGTTTTCCTCTTGAATGCTGCATCCTGTAATGTTTCTGTCGGTGGTGGGACTTTGCTGGGACTCCTGCTGGGTTGTGTCGACTATGTTCGCTGAAATCTCTGAATCGCTGAGACTTGAGTTATCAGTGCAGGCCAGCGAAGGCTGCAGCAGAGAGCACTCCTCACTCTCCTCATAGAACCGTGTCCAATCATTCTCTGCAATGTGCATGCTGTGATCCAAATCATCCATTTTGACACCTCACATGCTCTTCTGTCTGAAAAAAGCTAAACACAAGAGAAGTAAGTGTTTAATGAGTCCATCCTTTGTCAGTTTATATCTGCAGGTACATAAACAGAGCTAAATATAGATCACTGGCATTCGTCCCGCTTAACATCGCTTATAATTAGCTGTCATTAGGAAACTATTTTTGTTGAGGATTAGGTGTTTCTCACTTGGTGCCAATGAACCTATTCTTAAAGATTCCATTTGATAACTGCAGACCTCATCGAGGAGCAAGGCAGCGGCCGAGCCTCCATGACAGAGCTTCCATAACAGACCTCTGAATACGCCATGACCCTGCTCATAGAAAACAGGTCAAATAACCTGATATGAAATATAACAGTCCAATATCAGTTGTTACTATCAGACACGCATTAGTGGGGGGCTTCTGCAGTATATTTAAAGCCACAAGGTAAAATGTTGTCATTATTTTTGGATGTGCAGTTATTAGATCACAAATCCTCCCCATGATTTTCAATATCGTCATAATCTTGCAGCTTTATTTGCACTAATCAAACATTATTTGTACTTTGAAGCAAAAAAGTATTTTAACAAAATGTTGTTTATCCATAGATTATCAAACCTGCAGTTATTGTTTCATTTTCACTCGACTTTTGACTAGTGAATACAGTTCAAATTATATTTTATAGCCAAATTAGTTGTCGTAGTATTTGATGGCTGTCAGGTTTCACTGTTCATTTTTTGGCTCAATGTTTGTGTTTGCACGGGTCACAAGACTCTCAGCTGATGTTACAGTGTTAGTTTACATCACTCACCTCTAGCAGTTATCAGGATTATTATTTAATCATTAACATATGGAAAACTTTTACAGATGCTCTCTTCAAGTCTGTGTTCATGCAACGTGTCGCTGTTTAAAGTATTTCTGTAGTTTAAAAGGAACCTACCTGTCACACATGGACGAAGGCGTCAGTACTTTCTTCCTACAGGAACACGCTCTGTTGTCCGTCTGTCCTTGCGTTTAAAAACCTGGGGCCTTGAACTCAGCTGTTATAAATAGAGTAGTATGTCCAGTCACATGTAGCTGCTGGTGGAAACGTCCTGTCCTTCGTCACCAGAGAGGTGACATTTCAGTTCCCTGAAATAATAAATACTAGAAGATGATTAGTGGAAGTAAGATATTTAATCAGTTATAAGACTAGCACATACATTTCAAGAAAGTTTAGATCATTACAATTACACAAGTTTGAATTCATTTATTACTTTATCACTATAATGGAGTATTTGACATCTGGCCTCAGTCTCATTGGAGCTTTACCATCAGCTCGGGCCAGCCAACATCAGCATGAAGACATTCTGTAGAAGTCCTCATTTTATACATCAACCCATTTCAATGTGATTTACAAATTGATTTTGGATTGTGAAGTCGGTTTCCATAGTTGCTGATGAGTAACGTGCAATGAATGCATTCAGTCTCTTTAATTTATTTGCTCGGCTGCTTGAAAACATTCATTTCAGGAAACTCACTCCAACTGAATTTAAAAGAGAGAAGCAGCAGTTATTTCATGCTATTGACACGTTGTTGTCCAGCACATAGATTAACATTGCTTAGATCATTTTGAATCACAAAATGTCAGGGAGATTAGATTTAGTCTTCCATGAAAGGGAAGCACTCAAATTTGTATTCACCTGTAATCAGAACAAACTGACGTCAGTGGGAGAGAAGACGGAGACAAGGATTATTGAAAGGTGCTTTATTTCTGCAAACATTACACATATCTTAAAGGACAATCTTCATGGCACTGGAAGTAGAATATGTACAGAAGTACAAAACAATACCTCATTTGTATAAAACAATATGTACATGTATTCAGCTGTACAACAGCAAACACATGAAGCCAAACAGAAACATTCATCAAGTAATTGCTGCCTTTTATCTGGTTGGAAATAGCTTCACTTCAGATTGCGAGACTTTTTACAGCCTTAGTGTTGTCATGATTAAAGGATGTAGTAAATAATACTCATATAAGTGTTACATACAGTAAAGGCCACTGGATACAAATCAAATATCCAATTATTCATCAAAGAAAGAACGTGACCAAATATTTCCTGGCTCCGTTTAAAGCTCATAATGGCACAGTAATCACCAGGATGGTACACAGCAAAAGCTATTTTCTTCAGACATTTGGCAAAATAGTCAAGTAATTTTTACAATGCAACAATAACATCAATTACACAACAAAGAAACCTCAATCACACAATATGGAAATATGTATCTATAGAAATTATGGTCCAAAAATGAGCTGATGACAGAGACAAATAAAGTGCACTAACATCCTGTAAATGTACGTTTACAGAGATACATCTATTGGTATTTATATTTTTCTTCATGGAGTAAAATTAGGAGATTCAGCAGGTTTCCTCCGAAGAAACACAGATTTTTGTTGTTCATAATGACAATTGAGTTGATCTGCGGTGGAATGTAGCAGAGGAAGCATGCAGCATGAGTTGTCGTACATGTGAAATACATTCACCTCGGTTGAGCTGACAAAGTAAAATAAATACAAACACAATACTAAAAAATACAAAATGCAATAAGACAATCATAAATTCTCTGCCAAAAGTATCCCGGTTCAACAGGTCACATCTTATGCTGTCAGACAAACTCAGTGCACCAATGTCACACATAT
>CAAKHC010019979.1:0-12894 GCA_901007825.1 Macroramphosus scolopax
CCGTCATCCACAAACGGTCAGAACATGGACCAGTGGTGAACCTTCCCAGGAGGGGCCGGCCGACCAAAAGGACCCAGAGAGAGCAGTGACGACTCATCCAAGAGGTCCCAACAGACCCAGAACAACATCCAAAGATCTGCAGGCCTCACCTGCCTCAGTTCAGGTCAGTGTTCATGACTCCACCATCAGAAGGAGACTGGGCAAACATGGCTCCAAGACCAAAACCACTGCGGAGCAGAAAGAACAGAAAGGCTCGTCTCAGGTTTACCAGAAAACATCCTGATGATCCTCAAGACTTTTGGGAAAACACTCTGTGGACTGACGAGACAACAGCTGAACTGTTGGAAGGTGGATGTCCCGTTACATCTGGTGTAGAAGTACCAGGGCATTTCAGAGAAGGAACATCCTACCAACAGTAAAGTACGGTGGTGGTGGTGTGATGGTCTTCAGGACCTGAAGACTTGCTGTGGTCAATGGAACCATGAATTCTGCTGTCTACCAAAACATCCTGAAGGAGAATGTCCGGCCATCTGTTGGTGACCTCGAGCTGAAGCTCACTTGGGTTCTGCAGCAGGACAATGATCCAGAACACACCGGCAAGTCCACCTCTGAATGGCTGAAGAAAACCAACATGAAGACTTTGGAGTGGCCCAGTCAAAGTCTGACCTGAACCCCACTGAGATGCTGTGGCAGGACCTGAAGAAGGTGGTTCATGCTCAAACCCTCCAATGAGGCTGAATTACAACGATCCTGCAGAGATGAGTGGGCCAACATTCCTTGGCTACCACAGACATCATGTAGTAGTGTCTTGAACGTCTTGCTGAATCCTTACTTGCCGCTGATGCTGTGACATCAGTGTATGTATGTCTGTAAGTGGGTTGGCATCTCACAGAGCAGTATGTGTGCAAACATTGTGTGAATGTGAGTTTATATGGGAGAATTGGGAACATTGTGAAGCACTTTTATTGCCATTGATAAAAAGACACTCTATAAATTTACCATTTTAATTTTGTACCTTAGCCTACCTCAACCTAGGTACTAAGAGATACTGTATGTTGCTATAAACCTATTAACCTAACCATACCCCTTTAACAGGCACTGATATTATACAAATTGAGAAAAGAAATAAGTGATTTTTCATTTTGTCATTTATCTGGATCCTTAGTTTTGCATAATCACTTAATGTTAACATTTTGGTCAGATGATAGAATAAGAATCTAAAGAGGATTCATGCTCAAAAAGATCCCTTAATGTATTCAGTTCTGCACAAACATTGCATTGATTTTACTTTCCTGACCTGTACGACAAGTGACAAAGAAATAAGTCAATATGCTGATTATTGCTGTCGGCCCAATAAAACTCCAGGACTGAGTTTTATGCCCAAATGTGTGCAAGTTCACAGCTTCTTTCCTGATTCCCAGGTTATGGCATGATGACAGACGGCACTACAACATTCATCAATGCTTCGGCCTGCACTGTCAATTTCTTGCCTATGAACTCGCCTATCGTGTTTGACCTGCCCAACCCAAGGACCACATGACAAGAGGACCCAAATCCCCTACCAATAAATAGACAGGAGCCAGGAGAGGTAGGGGAGGTCTGATAGCAGAGGAGACATATTTCTGTAAATAGGCTTCATATGTCTTCATATGTATATGTCATATCCGTTTGATGCAGCACATACAGTGGATTGGACAAACTCACGGATGGACGCTGCTGCCGATGTGGTCCATTCAGTTTGTTCCTTGTAATTGATATGCCACCATTCTTCATCTTAACATTAAGACAAGAAACTGACACATGCACAACCAGAGACACTTTTTCATGCGGACATTTCGCCTTGTCTCTTACTCTACTGGCAATCTGATGTGGTTCTCAGAGATCCATTAGATACTGCACGGACATCCCTGTAAGTATTGAAAAGGGAATACTTAGTAACTGAAACAACCCAGTGTCTTGTCTTCGGGAAAATCTGAGTTTAGTTAGGAACTAACTAAACTGCAATCGAATACTCCTTTTCCTTACCTTTAAAGTAAATCTATTTTTCTCATCTTTCCCTCTACCTGGGCGCAGAGCATGCATGTTTTTGTTGAATGTGGGAGGAAAGAGTTGTCTGCTATTCAGTGAATCCTTCCATCTTTCTCTTCCTGTTTGGACAAGGTGTAATACGACGTAAAGGTGCTACATGCTAATGCTACTTCTGAATAGTAGCTGTTGCTTCAAGTATGCTCTCTGGTAGTGTTGATGGGAGACTTTGAGCTTGTATTGCTTTTGCCAGAATAAAGAATATGTACTCACATGTACTGTAACTGGTCTATGTTCTCTGTCAATATAAAGTTTAAAAAATGCTCTTTAGTTTTCTTTATGTTCTAATCAAAACAGTTAATCGTATTTATTGTGTCTAAGTAAATTATTATGATCTCTCTCCTGTGAAACCACTCAACCCTATCATGTTGATTATAAACTGGGATTATGAAAGTGTTTTTTTTTTTTAAATCCTTTCTTTTGGGTTCCTTTTTCCAATTTTCTGGGGAACAGTCTGAATGTGCCTCGTATAATAAGACCCTTTTTCCCATTTTTATCTTCCGATTCTAGAGCATTCTGTATGATCGTTGCCCGGGGCGCCATTTTAGTGATGCTTCCATCACTTCTTCGATACATCAGCATTCATTGTACTGCTGTGATGTCTTAATGTTTCCAAATGCAAAAAATGAGATCAGCAGACTTGCTCTCTAAGGATTCCTGTCTGGATAATGGAGGGTGGTTTTGTGCACTTGTTCGGTGCACATTGATGCAGGTGTGTTTAGAAGTCACGTTAATGTTATGTCCGTTAAATTGAGGACATTTTGGCTGATTGCATTGGATTGTATTTCAGGCTAAGATTAGTTAATAAAACACAGCTATAAGGAATAAGGACAAAACATGTGTAAATAAATGGTTTATGGGAAAATATCACAGATGACATGTCAGGTCCAGGACGTCTGTCCAGGACAATGTTAAGGGATAACATTACTTTTATTTAGTTGTAAAACTTTTCAACTGTGCAAATGTAAGATATAAAATGTAAGATACTGAATGATTTATTTAATTGCACAATGTAATTTGTATTGTAGACAAGACATAGAAAGGGTAACACATCACATGTTATATTGCAGCAAACAAAACCTTGTAATAAAAAGGGAATTGAAAACAAGCATTAACACTGATGTGTAACAATTAGAACTTGAAGAAGAAATATCAACCGTATCATTTAACAATTTCTATATGCTTGTGAATACATCCAGACGCATGTAAGCTGAATATAAGCCTCTGAAATGTCAGTTTGACTGGAGAAGGACAAATAAACTGAGGTGATACGTCCTGAGCATCCATGTGCATCCTGTACGATAGAACAGGAGCAGATACACATTCCTGACTCAAGTTAAAGTTAAATCAGTTGTTACATGAAACAAGATAACATCACCTGTTCTAAATTATCTTTGTATCATTGGTGACATGTGGTAATGACCATCTGGGCTTTTCCACTGGCATTTTTGGCCACGCCAGGGAAACTGACAATCTGCATTTCCATTAGCAATTTAAAGGCGCCGGCAGCGCCAAGCCACGCACGAGAACGAACATCTCGGGAGTGGGACCGAAGCTCGCCGGCCAAGCAGGCCAGCCAAACTACAACAAGCCTGTATGGAAATTCTGTAGAGGTTTGGAGGGGCTAACATAGAAGTGATAACAGCCATATGGTGAAATCACTAAACACAACAATACCCCCTGCCTCAGTGAGTCCTCACCATGGCTATGCAGACAGGCCTCAATACAAATGACCTGAATTATGAAGCATTATTAAAAGTTATTCTGGTGTCACACTGGTCAAATGTTTGCTTTTACTACTACTACAAATTGTAGCTTCCCACATTGGCTCAGCTTTCAGAGGGTCCTGTTATTGGGACCAGCCTGAGGCACACCTGTCGATAATCCTGCTGTCCAATCAGCATCTTGATCTGCCACCTGTGAGGTGGACGGATCATCTTTGCAAAGGAGAAGTGCTCACGAACACAGATTTAGACAAATTTGTGAACAATATTTGAGAGAAATAGGCCTTTTGTGTGGATAGAAGTCTTAGATCTTTGATTTCAGCTAATAAAAAATGGCAGCAAAAGCAAAGGTGTTGCGTTTGTATTTTTGTTCAGTGTAATAAAAACCGAACTAAAAGAAGTAAATTCACAAACACGCATGAGTTTAGAGGTTTCAGGATAGTGGACCTGATGGGAGAATTATGGAACTCTTGTTCTCATCACTATCTTACTGTAGTAATGAGCCTGTTGCTATCTGTTTGTGTTGTAGATTAAGAGCATTTGTCAAGATGTCTCCACAGGGGGTTTTATTGTATGTTGACTTTAAAGAAGAATCATCTGGAGTTCCTCACCTTGACCAGCAGCAGATAAGAAGATACCTGTGGAGATCAAACGGACCTTCCAGAGACCAACCCTCCTTTCATAGAAACTGTCTTAACTAAGTGATTGATACTCTTCATCCTATAAATAACGATCGCGAGGACTGCTCGTCGATCAGTTGTTTGCAGGCACCTTCTGCATGCAGCTGCTCCTTCTTGCAAGAATAAAGTGCTGATATTGAGACCAACACTTGGCCCGGAGAATTTTTCTAACAGGACCACACACAGAAAGCACAACAGCCCTCATCATAATGAGTTCATGATCAGACTTTGCAAATCTAAACATCTATATAAAACATAAGACAATGCTTTGAAATGAAGTTCTCCAGCAGCACATTTCATGGGGAAATACAATTCTTCCAAAGGTGAACAAATCATGTAAAATGTCCTGACCTTCATTGTAGGGCTTCCATACAGGGAACCAACCATCACCTGACTGTGATGAACAATCCTCAGTTCTGTCTGCCATTGTTGGGATGTGATGTGGCTCTATGGAGGGGACGGGTTTGTCTTCTTGTCCTTCCTTGTCCGTGAACATGTGGTGTTGTATGTGTTGTTTCAGTTGTTGAATTGAAATAGGAATTATTACCTTTTTGTCTGTACCATTCTTCTATGTTCTGCTCTGCATATTTAGAAATTAGTCTCCATGTATTCATAGTTCTGTCTTTCCCCTTTACGTTTGCTGGATGGTCGTACCTTTGTGTAGCTGTTGTATTTCCTGTGTGACTTCTTGTAAATTTGTTTCATGTGTTTGACTTTCTGGACTATTTCCTTCTTGAATATCATTTGGTGAACTGTTTGTCACAATGCTTGTAAGCTGGTGGAACACCTCAAACACCTCTAACTGTTTCCTGTGATCACTGTACATGAGTCGTATTCCCATGATTCATGGCTATGACATTTTTAAATACTTAAAAACAACATCTGAAACACAACATTGGCATACAGATGTTGTGTTAACAGGCTGGCCAGCAGAGGATCACTGCTCAGCAGACACTGACAACAGTAGCACTGATTGTAATGTGTGTTTCTGGCAGTGTGATAGATACCGTTTATGTATATAAACGGTATATAAACAGCTTTCCTTCCTGCTGTGTTTCTGTTGGTCTGTATTATAGATTGAAACTCCTCATGCTCACTTAAACATATAGGTTGAAATTGTTTTGTATATATCTGCAGCATGAGCCTTCCATGGTTAGTGTTGCAGAAGATTAATGGCCGGCTATGACAGCCGTGTTGTGCTGTGACTGGTGTACTTCATCAATACTTTAACATCATTTAATACTTTAACATCAGATACTTCCTAAATATTTATTCTTCCAATTTTTTTAAACTTGTCAAATCAGAGAAATTGACTCTTTTCATTGTTTTGCGTTGATTATTGTTACAAAGCACATGAAAAGAATTTTGAGGTGTGCTTATTCTTTCTTTCTATGTGACTGCCCATTAGATCACCAGATTGTACTCTACTCCAGTTCTTTTCCAGCCTACGTTTTATGGCATCAATCTACATTTCACTCTAATTTGCCATGTTCCAAACAAGACACTGCACTGACGAGTTCGAAGAAAGAGAAGACATTCATCAGATATGAACCTGAAGAAACATTTTTTTTAATAAACCTGCAAGCAAAGGATGTAAAATACAATGCAAGGCACCCAGGAAGTAGCGTGTATAAAAACCCTAACAAACCATAAAAGTAGAGATGGGTAGCAGAGGCCTCGGCCAATGACTGGAAACAAAGTGATAGTGAGAAGAAAAACACCAGAAGAACACGAAAGAAGAAATGAGCTGCCAGAAATAAGGTGGCATGACGAGAATGTATTACACTTTTCCTTACAGTCACACAACGATATCTGCGAGTGTCGGCTATAGAGCACAGACTTGTCTGCTGGACTGTAAACTATCGGACATCCGAGGAGGAGGAAGAAAGAATGGACAAAGAGATATTCAACAGAGATTTACATCACCGGTGGTGTGTCCACCAGCTGGATTGCCAAGCAGGTCCGAGGCCCAAAAGGCTTCTTCTTCTTCTTATCGTGTCCACAAGACAGTCAGCTACAAGGTTTAGCTAGATGTGGGTGGAAACCTGCTTGTTCACCGATGAGGTGTTCGTCAACAAAGGTACCAATTCTGTTGAGGATCAGACGTTCAAAGAGTTTGTAGATGTGGCCCAAAAGTGAGATTGGTCTTGAGTTCTTGGGAGTGGATGGATCTTTCCCAGGTTTCAGCAGTGCTATAATGTGGGCTTTCTTCCAGATGTTAGGGAGCTTGTGTGTTGTTAAGCACTCATTGTAGAGCTGCAGAAGCTACGTCGTTGCCTTGTAGCCGAAGTGCTTCATCTGTTCCGTTGCGATATTAACAGTCCAATTGCCTTTCCTGGTTTGAGGACAGAGTTTCCCCCTTCCAGCTCTTCCATAGTGAGCTGTCTTGTAAAAGCAGGGTCCTCGATGTAATTCTTGCGGTTCAGCTTGGTCTTTTTCCCTCTCTTTCTACTCTTTCCATTTTGGAGCAATTGGTTGGCAACTTGGGAGGCAGTGATGTTTGAGTGCTGAGAAGCTGCTTTAGGACCACCCTGGAGCTGGTGAAGAAGTGCCCATGCTTTCTTGCTGTCTTTTTGACATGTCTGTTGACTCTATAAGAGCATTCCAGGTCTTGCTTCGCTCTTGGGCAATGCTTTCCATCACCTTCTCGCCTTGGGCAGTTGTTTCATCTGAGAAGGGATCTGCTTCAAACATGCTGTACGTAGTTGTCATAGACTCCTGCACAGTCCTTTGAAAGTCCAGGTATGTATTCAACTCTACAGCCTCGTGGGATATGTTCCCGAGCCGTTTTCAGCACCAGGTTAGCAAATTGGTCGTAGTTCTTGCTAACTGGTATCATATTTTTGATCTTTTCTTCCAGCTCGTTGGTGAAACCTTTCAAGTCTGCTTTCTGGTGGTCTAAGCGCCTTTTAAAGGGCATGATGGTTGGGACTACACCCGCATTGACTGGGCTCCCAATGGACAGTGTTGGCTTGATGGAATAGGGTCCAGCACAGTCTTTTTACACAGTCCAGCGATGTTACTTGTGACCACGGTGAGATCTGGGTTGTAGCCACGTCTCCAGCGAGCACTGAAAAACGAGTGTGGTAGCTTGGGGTCATGGATAAGACTTGGTTGGTTCGTATCCATCCAGTCCTCTACTGCTGCTCCATCCTTGTTGGGTGCTGTGGCTGCTGAAGTCACCAACAATGATCTGTGGTTTGCCGTGAACTTTGGGGATTGGCTGGGGAAACACACAGTCTGCAGCTGGAGGTTGATAGACAGATGTTACTACAACACTGCTTAGTTCAACAGATAGGACTTCAATATTGTGGTCATCTGACATATCTGTATCTTCTAGCTGAGCCTGTTTTTACAGATATAGCACTGCCGTACTGCCGGTGAGGTCGCTCCATGGCCATTCCTGGTAGGTGGGGCAGTTGTTTTCACTCCCTCTGTGCGTCTCTTGCAGGCAGAGGATGTCTCAGTGTTGCTTGCTGCATAAGTCGGCTAAGATGGTTTGTTTTGCAGAGGAGAACCCTTCAATGTTCACAGATATGACTGTCAATGCCGGTCTTGGGGAGGTCCCTCGTGTACGACACCGACCTTTGTGTCTATCTCCAGGCAGACGTTTTCTCTTGGTGTTCTGTGGCTTGCTTGCATCTTTCAGCTTGTAACTGTTGCTTGTAGTGGTAATAGGATTAGCAGTATCCAGTCGATCTAGTTGATCTTGTCGATCTTATCGATCTCGTCAATACTCCCGGGGCCGCGACGTGGACGCTCCTTTCATGACCCCGCCCAAAAGGCAGAGTTCACTTTATATTAATAGGTTAACTATAATTGTTGTCTTGTCATAGCAGGAAAAGCATGGATGTGATATATAACAGGAGGATGGGAGCACTGACAAGTTATGCTGTTGGTCATTTGGAACCAGATTTAGGGATTGAGATCTACTGGATTTACATTTTCTTTTACCACTCATGGTGTCTGTCTTTCTACAGTATATGTTGATATATCTTGAATGAAAAATGTCTCTTCCATGCAAGTTTCTCTGCAGGGCATGATAGTGTAACAGTGAGCCAGCTTTCGCCTGGAACTGAAGCAGCTAAATTGAAAGCAGGGAAGATTAACTTTATTTTTTTTAACCCTTTTTCCTGCTGTGACCAGCCAACCGTCAGGCATTTGTGAAAAATGACAATTGTTTATGGTCAGTTGAGGCATAATTGATTTGAACAATTTAGCCTGATAAGAACTCGGTCCACTACCTTTTAGGTTGGGACAATACAACTTGACATAACATAATGCTAAGCTCTGCCCAGTGTTAACTGTGTGGGTGTAGAGGGCGTTTAAGAAAAGGTTTAGTTTAATTATTGTGTGTTGTTGTACCATTGTAACACATGGGAGTAGTGTCAAGGCCAGTTAGCCTTTTGCTCACTTGTGTGTGTGCGACCTCAGACTTTAGTCATTACCCAAAGTTGTAACCATACGTGAGTGTTGAATGAAAATCAACTGGTAAATTGAAATATTTACATCTTAATGTTTTGCCCCCAAGGGTTTGATGTGTAGAATATGAAGTACTACATTCATTTGATTACCTACAAATTGTACCTTTTTGGGCCAACGCCCAAGTAGCCATAAAGAAACGCTTTCCTCTCTGAGCAAACAGACTGTTACAAACCCAAAATTGTAAACCAGAGTTGAATGAATGAATTGATTTTTTGGTGTTTGTTTTTGTGGGCTAGTGGATGTCACATACAGTTCCAGGTAAACTCTACGAGCAGGCTTGACAGAAGGATCCCCATCCCCATAGGGACGCTCATATTTAAAGGAATCATGATTATTATTATTATTATTATTATTATTATTATTATTATTATTATTATTATTATTATTATTATTATTATTATTATCTTTTGTTTTGCCAATGACTGGTCACGTTTTTTTGTAATTTTGTTATTTTTTGTTAATTTAAACAACATTGGTACAGAACTATGAATAAAGTTGCAAGCAAAGGAAATGTAATATGTCCCCAGAAAACAACCAGGAATTTAGGATAAGAATATATTGTTTTGAATGATAGGACAAAAGATCTACATTTCTTGGTAAGATTCAATGTGTTTGGAAGTCATTCAAAAGCATCCAAAAGCAAATCATCTATTTTCTCTGCCAGTTTGAATGTGGCTGAGAGCGTCGCTTCAAGGATTTGCCTAATATACCCAGAAAAAGACTCACACTGGCAGAAAAATGACCATTTCCACCCAGACACTCCCAGTTTCCTTCGGTACCACAGCACCTGCTTTACAGTAACCTATTGACAACATTACTGCAGTGTACCCCCAAATCACATGGTTTCAACATCAATCGGGTCAGTTTGTATCTGTATTCCTGGGGGTGTCAACCTTGCAGGCCTCAGGGTGAGCAGCATGCTAGTTTGTTCAAAACGAAGGTTGCTGCCTTCTTGCCTTGCCTACATCGACAGTTGGCTCATCAGGCAACACTTTCGAGTAAAACACTCAACATTCACAAAAGGGAATTGCCCTTGAGCAGCTGCTCCCAGTGTGTTCACTAACAGATGGGTCAAATGCAGGATTGATTGATCATATTTGAACAGTCCTTGATGTCTCACTACCTTGTTACACACATTACTGTGAGAGCATTTCACCTGTTTCGAATGCACCCAACTAACGGTCAGAAATATCTGCACATAGCTTGAACGTCTGTTATGAAGTTGGCCATATTATAACATCTCGAATATCAGCGTAAACCCTGACTCTTATTGTGAAGGAGATGCCGTCACAACCTGCCGACTGCATCTGACGGGCCAAATAAATACACATTCTCCGATCCTACCGTCTCAGTCTGTCAGAGTGAGGCGGGGCTTTAAGCAGCACACGGCTGGGACGGGTGTTCAACCCCAAGGTGAAACACAGGTGTTGGCTATCTGAGGTTAGTAGATGGGTGTATTCCACACCAGGATAGCCCATGTGTTAATTGGCGGTTTGTGTGTATGGTTGTGTATTTTTGTGTTTAACATGAATATGGATGTGTGTACTGGAAGGTAAAGTACATGGGAGCTGAAAGGTAATAGCTGATAGTATTTACAGACAGTTAGGGGTAATAGTTCTGGTAGAATGGTATGGTGTGTCAACCTGGTATGTTCCAAGGGGGTGGGGCTTAGAGTTTAAGAGGGGCCCCAGAGTAGATCAGTAGTGAGTTCAGTTGGAGAGAGCCGGGATGCTGCCTGTTTGTCTGCTGTCTGCACTGGGTACCACTGGTAGTACCACTCTTTGACACTTATACTGAAGATTGAAAGTACAAGTATATAAATGGCTCAAACCTTTGTCAGTGTATAATTATATACAGCAGGAATATATTGTGGAGGCCAGGGCAGATGGACGTGACATGGTCAATGCGCCCCAAGATGACTGTGCTGGTGAGGGCTCCAAGTAAACTCTTGTTTTAAATATACCCGACATTGAAAAATATCAGTAAACTGCACATACATTGGATTCATTTTTGATCCGTCCACATAGGTAGGCATGATGATGACTTGATGATCTGAGATGGATTGCATTCGAAGAAAAGTCTTCTACTGAAATTCCATTGTCGGTGTACAAACAATCCTGAGACTGATTGGTCACCTAGGAGGATGGGATTTGGCAGGAGGTCATCTTTGCCCAAGTAGATCAGGGGAGGAGCCGAGGTTCAGTCCTTCCTCACAGGCAGAATTCAAAGGTCAGGTCAGACTTGCCCATCCGCTCTCTGTACACTGCATCAAACTTTTCATTCATAGACACTGTGAAGATGTCCTTCCACAGACCCACATGACCTAGAAGAGTAAACACAGGGGTGGAGGATGATTTGAATTTTAAATATAAACATTTTTTCTTTTCAATCAACAAACATGTGGTTAATAAAATGCCATTGACCCAGTGACAGATGTTGCTGCTTCACAAAGTCCTCGATAAAAAATAAAAGCACTGCCATAAACACCATTTAAATCGTGAAGAATATACACATTTGTATTGTCCCCCCATATCTAAGGCACTTCTAATAGTGAATCTACAAATACTACCTTCAAATAAAACACTTTTATAATACTTCCCTGCCCAGGAAGTATGATGTTGTTTCTCTGCATAACAAAACCACATTGGGATGATTCATCAATGCACTTTACAGTTTACTACAGTCTTACCCTGATTGATTTCAAATATACATTTTTTTCATTGTGTGCAAAGAATTTTTTATTCGGTCTCCATTGTCAGTATTTGTCAGATCATCTGTTTATTGTTCCCAGTTGGTCACTTTGTTGTTTAGACTTTCTTCCTTTGACTGCTGCTGACCGAACAGATTACGACATATAAAAGACTTGCTAGAGACATCAGCTCGCTAATGATTCCCATCCCTCACCCACCGCAGCGTTTAAGCTATTCTACCGCCATTGTTTCCCATCAGCATATTTTCATATTTCATTATAACATAGAACCCCAAAGTGGTGTTTTGTGTGTCAATGACTCATCCATACAAGTTCCAGTGCTCACTCCTTGTGTGAGTCAGCATCCCTGCAGACATCAGGGGACGTCGCGATCCCTGCCCTACCTGGGGGCCGTTGCACAAAACCAGGATAAAGAAATCCAGGATAATTGAGTAAGCGCGGCTTGAACTAGCCTGATCTTCGCATCCTGGCTTAATCGGTTGCACGTACGCAGAGCCAGGATTAAAAGATCCGGCTAAGTCAAGCCAGGTGTGATTAGCCGGGATAAGTGCGTGTGCACGGGATTCTTACATAGACCACGGGATCGATCACAGAATCACTGATGGAACAATGGAAACAAGTCAACAACTCGTCATGGAATTTTATGAAGAAATAAAACATATAATAACAAAAAAAGGCAACACAAGTACTGTCATCAAGGAAAGAGAGAAAGCCTGGCAGACAACTGCAGACCGGCTTAATGCGTAAGTAATCTAAAATTGTACAATTAGTCATACTGTCATAATTACAATTAAAGGACTAAAGAGTTACTTTTCAAGTCCACTAATCAACAGTTGTACACTGCTTTAAATGTGACCAGTAGAAGTGCATGTTACTCAGGAAATGTAGAGTATAATTAATGGAAACAATTATCCACAATGTGTATCAGTGTTATCTGTTTAATCTATTGTTCTCATGTTCTGTTTTTGTCTATTTCATCTTTCTATCCTTCATAAAGAACAAACTTGTCTGGCCAGAAAAGGACCTGGCAGCAAGTTAAAGTAAAATACAAAAACATTTTGCAGGCTGGTAAGTGACTTTAGTGGAGATAACAAAGAACAAATGAGGTGAATAGATTTGATGTCTGCTGACATATTTAATGTCTGTATGATTGTAGCAGTTAAAAAGAAGGCCCATAAAACTGGCATGGGGGGGGGGGCCCAACCCAGGA
>CAAKHC010019989.1:4226-21426 GCA_901007825.1 Macroramphosus scolopax
CCGCCACACACACACACCCACACCCCCACGCCCACCCCCCCCCCCCACGCACACACACACACACACACACACACACACACACACACACACACACACACACACACACACACACACTTACACACACACACAAGAATGTATATATATATATGTGTGTATGTCTATAGATCTACTATAAATATCTGTATTAAACTCTCTACCATAGCGACAAAACACTTCATGTCCCCAGAAGAAAATCTGGCAGAAGGGGGTTGAGTGGTGCTGAAATATAAAAGACGAAAAGCAGAACAGCGGGTGGGAAGAGAAGGAAGGATCGCAGAGAACACCCCCCCCCCCTCGTCTCGTTGAAGGAGCTGTCTTTTATTGTGATCCTCTCACATAAAACTCACAGTCTAGATATTTTCTCCTGAAAACACCCTCCGCTTTAATGATGCGGAAAGATGAAATCCACAGTGCTCGCTGTCTCGCTGATAGTCAGGATACAGCAGGGGGTGCGTGTGCATGCACACATCCCCGTCGCCACGCCGTCGAGGAAAGACGTTCAAAGTCAGCGCACGGCAATTTACTAATTTACAAGAGCAGTTGGAAACTGCAAACCTCCACTGAAGCTCTAAAATCCCACTTTTAATCAAGCACATAGACTAAATGCTCTGATGACTAATTTTGTGATATGTGACCTCCTTGAACATGAAGACATCCCCCGAGAGTTTGCAATCAATCAACTTAATACCACCAATACAAACTGAAATCTGGTAATTACAGAGCTGCTCATTTGCTAATCAGGCAGACTGTGAGATAATGTGAGGTTATTTTAGACGCTTCGTCAGACTCATCGCTGGTGAAAAGGAGATGTCATATTGTCTGCAGCTGTCAAAGGAATAATCCTTTATATCGAGCACTGTTCCAATAGCTGAGGTCTGTGGAGGCTGTACTGCAAGTGAATCTACTCAGCAACAGTTTGGTCGTGGTCCCAACCTCTATTAGCTACGTGACAGAAGTCTCTTATATGTAAACACCCAGATACTGCTTGAATTGAGCCCAGAAGGATGTTTGGATTCAAATCAGTTTGTGACGTTTACTGGAAATCATCAAGATAAAGTCTCCCAATGTTTCTCAGTACAAATTATTATGTATTTGTGAAGATAAGATTCACTGCACTCACAGTGGAGGATTATGCAAAAACCTAGTGAGACTGGATTTGCCAGAGGAAGAAACCATTGGACTCACACCACCAGCGTACGTCTGCGCTCTCTGAGTGAGAACACAAGTCACCACTTCTCAGGAAATATTAAAGTGCATATTTCTAACACTTTTACTGTGATGGTTCCATATATTAGCATGGTGAGCTTGTGTCTTTGGCAGCGGTTTTGCGCTCTGTGACGACACTTCCAGTTCAAATTTTGATTTGATTTGCAGCTCTTGCTTTGATTTTTTTTCAAGGGAATTGCTGCCAAAAAACTGCAAGAAAAACAATATCTTTGTGCCCTGCGGCTGACAGTGACGCTCATTAAAACAGAAAAGCAATCCTGATGTGTTGGCACACTAGTTTACAAAGCTTTAATAGGAAACTTACCTTACAATCACTTTGCAGTCAGTTTCAAATCACCTCCATTTACATTTACTTGCATTCAGATCAGAGCCCAAACCCGCTAGAGAGGTCATTTATCTGATTTGAACACTTTGTATTATTCTTTATTCCTTAAGTCATTTGTGATATGTGTCATGTAGATATTCGTACTCTGAAAAAACAACCTGGGAGTTAGAGGTTTGTGCACACACCCACTGGCACACACACACACACACATGTCCTGAAAGGTCAAATCCTCCGACCGCTGACCAGTGAGCTGTACCACTGGAGCTGCTGGGGGGGTTAAGTGCCTTGATGAAGTGCAGTTTGATAGAAGTGGCTGGCTCATTAAGCTCATCATTTACTATATATACAGTGCCAAGTTGCAGGAGGTTCAGTCTGTTGCAGCTGGTGAAAGACGAGGCGTAGTGTGACCGTAAGACTGAAAGCTGGTTGAACCATATAAAAACTGGATTTGCAACATCGCAGTGGAAACAAGTTCTGCCACAGCTCCGCCCACAGATCAGCAGTAGACTAGCAATAGACTAGTTTTGTGACTCATGCCTCTCACACAGCGAGCTGTCACTGACTTCATGAGAATGAAGAGAATGCTCAATGAGAAAGCTATACGACTTTCCCTGCAGAAACAAGCTCCTGCAGTGCTGCTGATTCGATGTTGATCCGGAGGACAAACTCTGTTTATGTGTGGGATTAGATTGTGACTTTGTTCTGGGAGTTTGTGTCGGAGAAGGCCTTAACACTCATGGATTGTCTTGACAGATCCCCTGGACAGTGCAGAAGCTTCAAGAAGGACGACTTTGAGGTTGACTGGATTAAAGTGTCAGAATGCAGATTTGGGCAGGTGTACCAAGTCAAGCTCTCGCAGGAAAAATGCGCCCTGAAGATCTTTGATACGACCTTGTGTGCAAACAACTTTTACAGGTGAGAAACACAAAAGATTGTATTTCATTCTGCTGTCAGATACGAGTAATAGTGTGAATTGCTCACATTTCCTAACATACCTACACAGCTGTGTACCTAATAATAAAGAAAGAAACAAAGGTTTCATTCATCTTAGCTCTAACTAAGTTCAGAATCCCTGTTTAATGCCTAAATCGATTGAATGTTATTTCTTTTGCAGGAGACTAATAGATGAGACGCCCAACATAGCAAAAGTTAAATACAAGTATATTGTGTCTGTCTACGGCTTGTGCAATGAAGCGACTGCCGTGGTGATGGAGTATATGAGTAATGGATCACTGAACAATCTCCTGGCCAGTCATTCTTTGATGTGGCCAAAGAAGTTCCAGATGATTCACGAGGTCTCCATGGGCATGCATTTCCTGCACAGCATGCAACCTCCACTGCACCATCTAAACCTTAAGACCTCTAACCTCCTTCTGGATGCACATCTTCATGTCAAGGTCAGTCTTACTCTCGTGTAAAGTTCTGCAGACTAGTGCATGTTAATCCCTTGATAATGATAGAATACTCAACGATGTTTCTCAACAAAGATTTCAGATTTCAGCGTTATCCACTGGGAAGAGGGTATGAACAAGAAGATGTTCTTGGAGCATTTGACAGCAAGAGGAAACATAAGTTACATTCCTCCTGAGACCTTCAGTCAGTGCACTGATCCTCCGGGAGCCGCCTTTGATGTTTATAGGTGACTCGCATCGAATTTCACCATTACACTGACTGCGTTCCCCCTGATTCATTGCGTAATCTACATCTCATATGGCATGACCTTGACAGATACTGTGTGTACTCCTCCACAACTCCAGCCAAGTCGCCAGAATAACATGTCGGCGTTCACCGTCTCTGCAAAACCACTGATGTGTCACGTCAACACTTTTCAACCAAAAATATGTTGAAGATCAACATATCTGTGTAGAGCAAAGAGATGACGGTTGTATAAAGCACGAGCGTCTAACATGAACTGATCCCTCCATGTCAAATATTGAAGCTCCCAGCTTGTCAAACAAGAGAATTCTCACTCTCAGGCTGTCAAATAAAGAGGTCTCACTCCCACTGGCATCCGAGTGAGACGACTTTCAAATAACACATTGGAGTCAGTACAAGATGCACTCGGCTTTCGACTGAGATATAGCAAGGAGCAAGGCTGGGCTGGTGTTTCTGTCCAATAGACAGCACCTACAGCAGTAGACAAGTGATTTAATAATGTGTGCAGCCTTGATTTGCTCATGTGTCCCGACTTTAACAACAAGTGTGAGTGTCCCCCACGACAGCCTGAGCAGTTGTCCCGAGCGTCTGATGGCGTGAGGGGATTTAAATTGGAGGCAATTGACAGCCTGTCATGTGTCATATAGATGCAAAACCTTTTGAATTGGAATCAGATGCTTGCACAGTGACAACGAAGTGGGATAAGAACGGGTGTAAAAGTCAGGATTTGGAGGCCGGTTGTGGTTCGAGTCCAGTCATGTCATGTCGAATGCAATTTTCACATCTTAAGGCCGATCCAGTGTGTTGTCCCAGTGTTTGTTTGCCATTTCATAGTCAGTGGGGTTATTTTACCTTGAAAAAATAATGTTTTAAAGAATTAAAATAATTATTCATGTGATTTATTCTAATTCCCCAAAATGGGGCCACTATTTTCCCTCAATGCCTGAAAGATGAAAGTGGGACATTATCACTAAAGTTTCTTTCCCCGCTTTGATCCACAGCTTTGGAATTGTAATATGGGAGATTCTGACACAGCAGAAACCTCACGCAGGTATGAATGACTTCAATTGAAACGTCTCATCTTCACATGAAACAGATTTTACAGATGTAACCTGACCAATAAGTGGCGGTCTTGTAACACTCATAAAATACATGAGGAGGATTTCTGTCTTCTTAGTGTTCGTCTTCATTTCTATTCTAAACCAATGTTCTTATCAACAGCACTAATATGTTGTTTAATTTACGTAAACATAATCACAACCTTGAACACAACAAACAGGTGAAATATGAAATGCTGTTCTACGATCTAGTGTTCTCATGGACTGATTGCAAAATATTAATTGTGAAAATATTTTCACATCTCTTCCTCATCTGACGTGTGTTTTGTGGAGGCAGGCTGCAGTGTGACCACAGTGCTCGTACAGGTGTCACACGGTAAGAGACTCTCCACGGAGATGATACCTGGACGCAGGCCACATGGGTGTGATGATATGATCAGTATCATGAAGCAGTGCTGGGACCAGGATGGCAGAAAGAGGCCACCATTCTCAGGTACAGGGAACGAGGAGGAAACAGTTGAGTTGCTCACATGCTGCAGATGAGATGTGGATTTAGAGCTCTCAAAGGACTGACAACTCTAAAGGTCAGCCACTGAGCTGCACAAAGAACATGGAACTGCCCAAATGCATTGTGAAAAAAAGGTATTATAGGTTATTTTAAGGAGAATTTGAGGAGGGTGCAGGAGCACAAAACACACACACACACACATTCTATTCTCCAGCATCCTGCAATAATGACATTCTACCAGAATTATAATGTTTTTTTTGTGCAAAGACTGGTTTAACTACTCTCTCAGTCAGCCCTCCAGATGTAATTATATACTTGTGGGAAATGATAATTCAATCCATAGAAAGACAATTAGTCAAATTTGTCTTATTTCGTGTTTGATTGCTTAAAGTCTCATTAATGTTAATGTTTCAGTCCGATGTGATGCCAGAATATTCCTTGTATAAGGGTTCATTTGTGTAAAACGGCAACTGATAAAAAAAAGTTTGAAGATCTTTTGCAGCTCATTTCTCAACATCAGTCCGTCACCATGAACGTTATCTGGCGCTCGGCCTTCTTTTGCTTCACACATGTTTTGCAGCGAGTAAATGAGTTACTTGCTCCTAAAGGACACGCTTCACAGTAACATGGAAGTCATGCATGACCGCAAAAGGAAGACCTCTTTTGTCTTATGAGCTAAAATCACAGGAGTCCCTGACTGCTGTTTTGATTTTGCAGATACTGTGAGGAGAACTGAGGCTCTGAATAAAGTCAAGCTGCCGGGACACCACAGCGGAGCTGCACAGAAATCAGATCACCAATCGTTGGTTCCCCCCAAACATGACGTTAGTTCTGCTTGATACTTTATCGCTGTAACCAGGTGTGTGTACCTCATCTTCAACATCATGAACAGCTGAGGTTAACATCGTCATATAGAAGGAAGTGAGAGAAGGTTTCCAGTTCTGTGGAAATATAGTCTATGTGAGCAGGGCGTATTATCTCTCCAGTTATTGATATTGTAGCTGTTGAGTCAGTCACGCTACGGAACGCCCAGAGCACACACGCTGATTGATATGACCACTTGTGCAGATTGATGTCACAGCTGATAACTTTTGGAGTATTTCTTCCCCTTTCTTTTTCCATTTCAGATTTCCCTGCCTGAGACGCCTGACCTTACCCCAGGTAAACTCACGGAAAAGAGCAGGACGGAAAATAGTACTCAAGGCAGTACATATCCAACAGGGCTGACATTTAAAAAGTGCTATTTATACAGTGCTGTCACACTGTTAATATGATTAGTACTGAGAAGTAGAGTCAACAATCGTTGTACGGGAGAGAATAAAAGAATCACACGACTCTGTCATTGAAATATTGAATAGATTATCGAGGCTGTTTTCGAATGCACTTTATTGATCCTTCCGTTGCTCCCATCCATCAAAAACACAATGTAAAGGGAAATTATTCGCAAACACTAATGAACAAGATAAACACTTAGTAATCATTTCAGACAGCTTGGTTCCCCGTCAATATCAAGTACTTCACAACAAATGGGCTTTAACTTTAAGGAAGACAACTTCATGAAATAAAAGTTCCTGCAACTAAAGTCACAATTTCTGACGCCCTCAGTTTCACGTCATGTCCTTTGCTTTCCTTTGACAGATGCCCAATATGGAAAGGATGTCATCCTCTCTCTCCTCTTAAAGAGGGACTTTAGTAGTTTCACAAAGACGGTGAGAAGAGAGAATGTTTCCAAACAGTTTGCAGGTAAAAAGAGGCTCCTGCACTTCGCAGTGGCCAGCGGGGACGCAGCGAGTGTGGAGCATGTCCTGAGACTGGGTGCTGAGGTGAACTCCACTACTGAGAGAGGGTACACGCCTCTTGTTATCGCAGTTCTGCACAGGTCTGTATAAGGAAACAACACTATACAGCTGCTGGATATTATTATGACATCTGTAGTTGTAAGGCGATCCACATCTGCTCCTCGATTCTAACTGAAAGACAATCTGCTTTAAGTGCAAGAGTTAGATGAGTATTTATCTGTTGGTCACCGGGAGAAAGTAGTCCCCCTTTATCACGATCTACCTGGTGTTCATCAAATCTCCTAGCGCCTAATATTAAGTGTTGATACATCTCAAGTCAAAGGAGCTTTTATTCTGCCCGAGGTTTTATTGATGACAATTGGTTGATGCAAAAATTGAATTAGCTTTCTTCCCAAAATTAATAAACTTCTTGTCCACAGTCTTCAGGACATTGTCTCTTTATTGCTGGAGCATGGTGCAGATGTTTCCCAGGGAGATGAGGAACAATGGACAGCACTCCATTATGCTGCCCAGAATGGTGATGACAGGACTGCCCGTCTCCTCCTGGACAAAGGAGCTGTGGCGGATGCCTGTGAAAAATCCGGTTGGATGCCCATGCACCTGGCCTGCCAGAATGGCCATGAGACAGTGGTCCGCCTGCTGCTGTCACGGCTGTCGGACAAAGCGGTCGGGGAAAGGGAAAAGGCACATGAGAGGACGCCCCTCCACCTAGCCTCTGTTTATGGGCACCTAAATATTGCCAAGCTCCTCCTCTGTCATGGAGCAGATCCCAACGCCACCGACTGCTCTCTCTCCACCGCTCTTCACTTGTCAGCTGGTGAAGGACATAACAGAGTACTAAGACAGTTGGTGAAGAGCGGGGCAAGCGTTGACGGTGAAGACAGTAGAGGATACACTCCGCTTCACCTGGCTGCTCTGAAGGGTCATACAGGGATATGCAGGCAGCTGCTATCAAATGGGGCCAGCTCAAACTCCAAGACCCACCAAGGCTGGACTCCCATGCACCTGGCCGCCCTAAAGGGACATGAGGCCACCGTGGTCCAGCTGGAGAGTCAGGGTGGTTGTGTGAACGCAAGAGGTGAGAATGGATGGACGCCGCTCCACCTGGCCTGCCAACAGGGTCTGGCAGAAGTGGTGGCGAAGCTCCTGGAAGCCAAAGCTGATCCGAATGTGACAGAGGACAGCGAAGGATGGACACCCTTACATATAGCATGTACCAGTAACAATGTCCCAAGTGTCCTACACTTGATATCACATCACGCACATGTGAATGCAGTGAACTCCAGGAAAGCAACACCTCTGCACCTGGCTGCCCAGCTGGGCAGTGAGGTGATTGTAAAGACTCTACTGCTGAACGGAGCAGACAGGACTCTGCTGGATTCCTCTGGATCCACACCTCTGGATGTGGCCCAGAGATGTGAGAAATGGGAAATAGTGCAGCTACTGGAGATGTGAAGTTGACCATGACGTTAGGTTACTTTAGAGCAACACGCAGCCGGAGGTATAGACAAGACAGATCGATCTGGTTGGGTCAACTACAATAACATCTACAACATTCTACAATAGAAGTGAGCCAACACATGGGGGTCACAATCAGGTGAACCTGACTATTATAACAATGCTAATATTGATTTTCATCCTTGATTTGCTTGCTTCTTATGTGTGAATATAATTAATATTGCTTGCATATATTAGAGGAAATTGAAATATAAGAGAGCAGCTGTTTTAATGTCTTATTAGAAATGTATCTGATTAACAGAACCAGATATTTGATTACTGTTATCTGCATCAGTTAAATCTTTCCATAGGACTTTACAGATGCATAAATGTATTGTCATTAGTCCGTGCCTGCAGAGTGAGGGAAGCAAAGCACCGCTTGTGCAGTGTTCATTTACCACAGTGACACCTTATTAAATTGAAATGAAATGCATGGATCCTGGACCTGTGTTGACCTGCTCGTTGGCAGAGTTCCCCCCGGAACCCACAGGGGACCGACTCAGATGGAGGGGTGGGAGTCGAGTCACATCAAATTACTATGAACGAACAGAGCAGCGTTCAGTTGAATTGAATCTGGAAGTTTGAGGTTGTCTACAAGAGCAGCTGCTCGGCTGTGCAAAGATGATCCACTGATGACGATCAGTTAGAGGCGCAGCTCTTCTTCCACACATTTCTGATCTGAATAAGGCTGCTTCTCCTCTCTGATTTACTCTTTTGCCTCTTTTTTTCTGTGATACTTCATAAATCTCTTGCCATCTTTTTAGACAGCTATCAGGTGGCTGCACTTGCCCGACCTGCCGTAGTTTTAGATGAGAAAACCACTGATTTATACTGTTGAATCGTCCATATCAGGAGCCTGACAAAGTAAAGCCATGACAAGTTATCTGATGCCCCTGCTCTCGCTGTAATTTATCCACTTGAGTTTGAAATGCAACAATCATATTATGAAAAGAGGCTCTGTGGAGGACGCTGTGGATTCCTCTTCGGATAGAATGATTGATACTTGAAAGTGTCCTTTTTTATGACGGCGGCTCCCATTTGAAATTTACGAAGCCTTCAGTGTCTTAAAAATTGGAAGCGAGCAGCGTTTGCGCGATGGTTATCTCCAGTAAACTGTCTGACAGCCATTCAACAGACGGGGATGACAGACATCTGTGGAGTGGGAAGAGCTGTGTCATTGTCTGCCCTGCTTAACGGCGCTTTTGTCCTTAAATTCAAATGAATGATTTGTGTTTAGCCGTAGCGTCGCTCTGAAGCCAGGTCTTGAAGCATGAAACTCACTTTTCCAGCAGCATCTAATCAGGCCTACATAAATCAATGATGCTGCTCCAACCTTTTTACACATATGGTGACACATCGGATCCCTTCTATTAGCCAGTAATTGGGTTTGCAGGCGCCTAAACTAATTTTATTTTCTCAGCGGGCGACAGGCAGGAAGAAGATAATGTCATGTGAGTTGCTGGTAAACACCACAAACGCCCGGGAAGGAAGATAGAAAGTTGCTGTTTTAGTTTTAATTTCATGCAGACAAAACTGTTCAGCTATATTCTCTGATAACTTTCTTTAATTACTCTTGTGAAGTATGTTTTGTGATATGAAATGTGGCAATATGAACATGCTGCTGTAGCTTGTGTTTTGTACAATGTCATAATAATGAGCAGTAAAATTATTTTTAACTACATTAAAAATATAAATTCCACCTTCTAATTGCTTCATCTAAAGTTAATAACTGAGGTATCAGAATGACAGCGTGTCACGGTGTATCTCCACCCACACAATTACACATGTGTTGCAGCATCCAAAGGCTGTAAAAGCTTTCTGGTGAAACTCATCTGGGGAAATTAACATACATTACAGTGTTTTCCGCAAATGACAATTGGATTTGTGTTATATGTGCCTGATGTGGATGTTTAATCCAATCGTCTACTGCTGCTACACCGTGCGTCCGTACTGGTGTTGCATTTGCATAGAGATTTTTTAAAATGTGAAATTGCTGCAGACAACTCTGCTAAGAAGGTCTGCCTGACATTCACAGCTCTCGTGGTAATGACAGGATATAATCTGGCTACTTATTGGTATATTTAGCATCTCGGAGGAGAGCCATTACATGCTCTCTGCAGAGTCCCTCTCAACTGGCTGGGTTAAACTCAACTTTGAGCCGTGCCCTGCGGTGTTAAGCAGCTTCAATCATGACTGATGCAGCTGTGGCTTTTCACCCACATGTGCCGCCTCAGCAGGGACAGGCAGGCATGTAAGCAGGCCTCGCTGGTAATGCCTGTGTAATTGATTGAGTGATCTATCATGTGTCCTGGGGGAGGATTTTATTTTCCCCCTTGTGATAATATGGAAAACATTTTTCTCCCCCCCCCGCCTCGTCATCTCTTAGCGACCTCTCACTCTGCAATATGACAGTGGAAAAACACCCCGGATGATCTGTCTAAATCCCCAAGGTTCCTGCTCGCCGTTGAGCAAACGACTGCTCCGTTTCTCCTTGGTGAGTTTCCAGTCAGTTTACTAAAGTGAAAGTGTTTGGATTATAAATTACATTCTCACCACAGACTCAATTCAGTAAGCTACATGGAAACACAACACACACTGGCCTTTAGATACATTCCTCTAAATCTGAATCTGAATCTATTTCATGAAGCACAATGTATCCTCGAAGCCATTAAACTGCTGCATCAGAAGGGGCCTTGTTTCCTCTGGTGAATTATTATAATCCCTCCAGCTCCTTTGCCTTGGTGTTGTCATATTCCGGCGGAATGATTAATGGTGGATGTTACTGCTATCTCCCTAGAACAGAGCGAAACCCCATGTAATCAGTAACTTAACAACATTTGAATGCACTACACAGCACACTTTTTTATAGTTTGGTCAGTCACTGGGAAGGCTTGGATGTCCCGTATCTGCAAGAGAAACAGCGAGAAGAATCCAAAGTTTTAATTTTAAGCTCCTCGTCTGATCTTGAACTCAGATGATCACAATTACACACATCTCATGATAAGCAGCCCTTAATGAGACTGAGGGCGGCGGGATTTCTCTTTGACAATATTTATTATCTTTGAAAACATATTAAATCCACAAACTGATTAAGAAATGATTGCAAGGCTTTTACTTGTACTGTAGCTCCGCCCCTGCAAATGTTCAAATGATACATAATAATTTGTCTCAAAGGCAAAAACAAGACTTAATGAAAGTCTTACGAAAATTACAGAAGTACAATAATGAGGTACAACGTGCTCTGTACAAAGCTAATGTGGTTGTTATTCAGCCTGAAGAACTCTGGTGTTGCAACTAAAAATAATCTCACACTTGCATGTGTTACTGTACGTACACACAGAGAGCAGCCAGACCATCGGCATTCTGCCCCGTCAACAACGCTGTCCGAGCCTTTATTAAAGTTGGCAGGCAGACAGTCAGCAGAAGACAACGTCCATAAGTGTACAAAACAGTAACGGTGAGTCCAGCAGCACACAAACACTCTTGGCAGAAATAGTTTATCACCTGTATTATTTTTTTTTTTTTGCAAATTGTTTTAAGAGTTATTAGACAGCAATTTCCACAACAGTTCACAAAAAGATTTTAGTGGACGACTATTTAATTAGCTACTTTAGATGTCTGCTGCACGGACCGAAGAGGCTGCTGCAGTGCATTCGAAGACCAAAAACAACGGATCTGTGGGGGCTGAGGAGTGTTTGAAGTTCTCTACAATAAGCACATGAAACAAATCTAAATGTCATATTATGAAATGATAGTTAATAACTATTATTATGGCCCTCTTCATAGATTATAAACTTTAAATGAAACGGTGAGAGCAGCCCATAAAAAGTAAGCGACAAAGAAATAATGTGTCGTTAGGAAAGTCGGAGTCTGAGTCATGGGGTGGGCAATTATGCAGACATTTGGTAATGCAATGACAAAATGTTCCTGAAAAATTCAACCTGCTCCAGTGAAATGTTCTGCATATGGAATAATTGTTGTAGACGCTTTACTTTTTAATCAAAACACGTCCTGATGAATGCACACTATGTATCTGGCAAATGACTGCGGTCTGATACACAGAGCTACATCAGGGGCATGAGTGTCGTGTGCAAAGGGTCTATTATTATTTTTTTAATCTCTCAATTGCCTTGTTCGACGACTTTCCCAAATCAATGAAGGGAGAAAAGAAAAAGCCGTGCAGGACAATACAGTAGGATTTCCTTCAGGAGATTAATGTCAAAAAAGATATATTGCTCTCCTACGAAAAGTGCACGAGAGATCACAACATCATAACATCCAAACACTTCTTTCCCTCGGACAGTCTGCCAGGAGAACTGAAAGTGAAAGTGAATTAAACACCACTCAGATATGTATCTCTTTCATTTCCTCTTGCCCTCGCCTCTTTTCCCTCTGGGTAAAGATTACATCCAGCCTCTGCAGATGAACAAGAATGGTTTTCATCATTTTTCCCTTGTTGCAACACACGCCGCGCCGTCAGTTAACGTTGCTGCACACTTCCTGTTACTCTTCAAAATGCCCGTCACAAAGTTACTTCTGAACTGTGCAATACAAGTCGTGACTCCACAGGAATGTACCGCATTGCACTGGATGGCACAGTGTTAGCATGATTACATAACGTAGCATTCATCAAATGCAGACAGCATATATGCAAATCTAAAGTAGCGGAACGCAGGAGGCATACAGGGGATGGGCTTCACCCATCAACCCTAAGTTTCCATTATTGTGCATCTGATATGTCCATTGACTTTACTCAATGCAGCCAATGAGGATTAGTCTGGAGCAGTTTCTTAAAACGCAGTCAAGCATGCAGGCTGCAGTTTGTCTTTACATGCAGCCGAGACCTCGTAGAGGACTTATTTTACCTATGTTGATAATGATATAGGAGATCTATCTTTATCTACATCTGTCTTACTCACTTTTGAAAATGCACCACTGAACTCTCTTTGATATCCTTTGCAGCCTGGCAGAACATATAAATTGAGTATCATTCATCTGTTATGACCCTTCCAGAGTCCTTCACACCGGCCATATAGCCAGAGAAAATTAATCAATACATTCAATATAAGTGTAGATTGAGGTGAGTCTAGACACTTTCGACTATCGGAACGTGCACAGGACCTTTATTAGCGCCCTCTCTGCTGTCTGTTTAGGTATAGTGCATAAAAAGAATTATAATGAGCATCCCAGGACATTTGCATGAAAATATAGTAATGCAATCGTTCAGATATTGTTTGTGACGTCTGAATCGACGTCTGTCCGGTTGCTGTCAATAAACAAGAGATCTCAAACGTGATGCTCCGATACGCAGAGTCCTAGAAAAAGACACATTCTTTCATTTTATTGTTTTATTACATTTTCTCTGGATTTCCTTTCCAAGCATGACGGTCTGAACACAGTTTAAAAGCTTTCAAAATTCCAAATCAATACATTTACTACATTTAGTTTTTTGTGGCCCATATAATTCATAATTTCACACATTTCATTGATCGTCAACAGTTAGGCGATTTATTGTTTTAATGAAAAAGCCTCCATCGTATCCCCCTACAGTGTCATACTCCTGTTACCGGCATCAGGAGGGCCCCTAATGCACGACAAACACTTTTGTAGACTCGTGCACTCCACTCGAGTAGGAAAAGAGAGCTTCCTCAGGGAGAGAAGATTTCTGGGCGAAGAAGATTATAGCCGGCGAAGGCGGTGGGAGGCTGGTGGTGGATGAAGAGGGGGTGGGCGAAGGCAGTGGGCTGAGGGAAGCTGGAGGCTGATGAAACCGGGCTGAGTGGGGAATGAAGGCTGGCAGGCAGTTGGAGAATCAAACAGGAGGATATGCAGGCACACCAAGATCATGTGTCAACAAGAGAGAAGGATTTTAGTTCAGAGCAGCTCGGATATCTGCAGATCTTTATAAACCGTTCTGATATTGTTTTTATTGGTGTAGTTGGTGGTGGCTGCATCATGGGTAAACTTTGCACCTTTATGTAGCTTTACTTAGAATAATCTACCTCTCCTTGGACAAGTCGTAATAAATCAGATGCTGGGGAATTCAAATCGGTTGACATGTTGGCAGAGTGAGTACTGCACTACTTGTAACACCAAATGAAGGGGGGAAACAGGCTGCCCATCAGACCAGGTCATCGTCAGCGACTACAAAGGTCACCGGTGGCAGGGGGGGGAGATTAAATGCAGTTGCTAACAACGTTACAATGACTGAAATATGAGCTGCAGGTAGGGATCTCGCCTTCTCGCATCTTTAATTTTGCAGAAATGTACCATTCCAACATTTTCTTCTGGGTGCTGTGGGTCGAGTGCAGCACTCCGGTGCTCCTTCTGTCCCTGCTTGCAGATGGAAATGAAGAGGGAGAAGGATTGGGTTGAGCGGCGGGCAAACGCAGAGAGTGGAGGACTTTAAATAGGGCTAAAGTGGGGACAGGGGGGAGAAGGAATAACTCATCTCATCAAGAATGTGATTATGACTATTTGCACCAAGAGAGCTCTCCTAGCGCTCACTTTCACCCCCATCACAATTAGCAGCACATCCCACTGCTGCTGCACCAACCTCAGCCTTCTGATGTGATAGATTGTGTTAAGCTTTAGATTGATACTCTGCCTGGGGGGATAAATGATTACAAATAGGCCCCGTCTCCACACAGCTCTGCAGAAAGGAGGGAAAAGCTAGTTGGAATCAGGTGCTAGGAAAGAGGGAGGAAGGGGGAAGGTGTCAACACTCACTGAACTTCACTTCAGTCAATTGCTTTCCAACATCGTCCTGTCACGCATATCAAGCCGAGTTTGCGGAATTAGAGGAAATTTGACGTGAAGTGTATCCAATCCACCCAATCATATCAGAATGCAGCACTTTCCTTGTCTTACATTTCGTCCCTCGGGCGAACTTTTACATGAAACGGCTTCAATGATTCGAAGTATATTTGTGTTCTCTTTTTACGCTTTTAACTCGCCTTCACTGTGCAACTGATCTGCTGGAGTCGCTGCGGACGACGGACTTCCTCCCATGTGAAGCGCAACGTTGTCTGCAATCATCTTGCGTCTTACATTTTATTTTTTAAGCTCATGCATCTTACATCCAGTAGGACATGTTATACCGTGATCATCTTCATCGTAACAATAACTGCCTAAGGAGATGATTCTTTCATGCATTTCATTCAACATCATCAACGTCAACAGCCGATATCCTGTATTGGTGCTCAAGGTGTCGGAGAACAACTGCGACAAGCAAGTAGGTCATGATGATGGTGATGATAATACCGGGTGTGCTGCGCTTCTGCAAACGCCAAATCAGCTCCTTTACAATCGTGGACTCAACTACTGAGTGCTTCACTTCAACGGAAACAATTAATGAAATAATTCATGCATTGTAAAGCCCCTCCGCACCATCTCTCTGTCCTGCACAGCGTTCATCTGTTCAGTTATACAGACGATCAGCAAGGCAGTTTGAACATTGTTTAACAGTCTCCTGTGTCTGCCGATTGAGCCGCGACCTGAAGAGGAGCGTCATGGCACATCTCAAGAAACAGACAATTAACAGGGAGATTTCCTTTTAGCCTTTTCACTCGCTGGAGGGAGAAGACAAGGAACTGAGTGGTCAGGGGTCTACTACGATCATTAATCAAGTTAATACCTTCCCACCCTTTCAACAAGGTCAGACGGTACATAAAAAAAAAAGTCAGGATGTATCTATAACTCAAATTTGGAGTCGCAGCATCTTTACGTCTTCCAATCGCGTCCATTGAGCACAAATTGTTTACAGTCTTTAAGAAAGGCTCTGAACACTCTGCTGTTATGACCGATCTGAGGAAATCCATTAGGTTCAATTGAATTGCAGAATAAATGCATCATACACACGGAGATGAAACTGGCCTCCGTGGAATGAAGACAAGCTGTTGTGGGTTTACGGTCCGTTCACATCCTTCAGTCAACGTTCCAGCTAACAAACAGGAAATGCTCAGTACTTACAGGCTTGACACGCTCCTCCAATAGCAGCTTTTCCCCTGACGGGACTCACGAGAGGGTTCGTTAGACCACTTGACCAGCCGAAAGATTCTTCCTGTTCGGGGAATCTCTGAGGAGAGTCCTTAAATCAAAGTCGAGCACTCTGTCTGATTAGACTTTAACTCTCTGGAGGCGGAAGTTGTTTCCAAATCAGTCTCAGTCACTTTCTTGTAAAGAAATATATTTTTATTTATTTTATAATCACATCCAGCTCTGCATCTTGGCTGTAACTCTGGGTTTTTTTTTCACCTCAACTTGCTTGCAATGATTGTTCATTGCAACAGCCTGTAACTTCCTGCATGTCTGAGATGCAACAGTTTCAACTTCCAGTAGCTTGAAATATGCCGACCCAGGTTGATGTGACTACACACACCAAACAAGGAAGTTACACTTATCTCAGCCACTCCTTTTATTGCCCAGCTTTTACTGTAACGGAGACATAATGGACCTAAGTAAATCATTAAAATTACGTTATTTGTCATTAAGATAATCGTTAACCCCTAACGACGTATGTTCTGTGTGATTTGACTGCTTTTATGGGAGCTCACATCCGACTGGCTCCAACAGAACTGAAGCCCGGTCGATCTCTGCTTGAACTCTCCTTCTCTGACCTCTGAGACTATTTTTGGACACGCCTGTCACCAAGCTCAGCAAAGCCAAGGAGTATAAGGGTGATGAGAGAAAACACTCACTGAAGATTGAAGCAGGACGGGAAGGGGAAGACAGACAGGAGGAAGTCTCTCTCTCTCTCTCCCTCCTCAGAGACCTTGTGTTTTTTTCCTGCTGCAGAAACCCTTCGTGCCGACTGCCTGCGTTACCTGGTCTGTTATCAACACTTGATATTCCTCACGGCGGAATGAATGATACAGTATGTAAAGTCACAGACGCCCGGTCACATGTCATTTCAGATGTTTTATTAAAAGGCAGGTCGGAGAGTGACGTGGACACAACAGGGCGTTTGGATGTGTCGGGGTCAGGGTGTGTGATTGTCTCTGGGTAGTAAGACAGTGGACAGGCACTTCAGTGTATCACTGATGCTTGAATTAGAGTGCTCGGGGCTGTACGGGGGGGGGGGGGGGGGGGG
>CAAKHC010019989.1:38148-53261 GCA_901007825.1 Macroramphosus scolopax
CACACACACACACACACACAGAGACACACACACAGAGACACACAGAAAAACAGGGACACACACTAACACACACACACACACACACACACACACACACAGAAAACAGCATGTGGGTTTTCAATTGTAACAACAAAATGTCTTTCAATGTCCTGAACCCTCCAACCGGTAATGGGTCCATCTTTATATAATAGCGGGTAACACAAATGTGTTTCTAAAACCGGTCCGAATTGGTCTGTTGGAGAAGATAAAAAAGTCAATTCCGTCCAATAGATTGTGATATGAAACATCTGACTCATCCCTAACAACCTCCCATTAAAGGGTCAAAACAGCCCTTTGGAATATTGATTTATAGGTTAATCAGGATTTAGCTTGCAAGCAATTACCCTATTTCAAATTTTCCATCCCACCAAAAAGTCTGTCTTTGTCTCCTGCTTATGTTGGCGATGATTCTTCTGCAGCTTTCGCAAGCTTAATGGCAGCCGGTGGAAACAGTGCTGTGCAGCGGGTCACCCTCACTCCTCCACACCTTGGCGGTAATAAGTTTTAGTCTCCCGCCTCCCGTATCCAAGATCGTGCATTGAGTGAGTCAAGTGCAGAGCTGAGACACGGTGACACATTTCTTGGTGCACAATAACCACCAGCTGAAGGTCCGTAGAATACTGAGCATGCCCTTTCTAATTTATAGCAGCGAATACTTGCACATGTATTCATGTGAACAAAAGGACATAAACAAATTCTCTATCCGGCCATTAAAATATTGATTTGTGGCTCCACTATGTGCACCGCTTTTACAAACAGCAATTAGCATTCAATATATCTTTGGTTTCTATCTTTTTATCACAACAAACCAACATAACAAAAAGGGAATATAAGGTATGCAGGCAGGACATTATTCTCATTCCTGGTCCTCGGGGACTCCGTCCACACGTCTCCATGCTGACTGCAGCTCTGCAGGAGCCTGATAATGAACCATTCATTTGAATCGTGTGTGTTGCAGCAGAGAAACAGGTAATGCATGCGGGGTAGTCGTCCCCCGGGACGAGGAGTAAAACACACCGAGTTAACAAACCATAATCGTGGTGGTGTGCTGGAAGAAGTCTTTTGTGTTTTGTGAAATCTCTTTGTTCAGTCGTCGTGTTAAGAAACCCTCTCGCCTGCAAACGTAATGAAGCCGCACATCTCATCTTCAGAGGATACACTCATAGCGTATCATGTTTTATAAAACCCTTATACCTGCCTGCATTCATGTTCAAGCCCTTCCCCCACTTTAGCGCTCCATATTCACTCACTTCTTCCTCACACACACACGCCATAATTGGTTCTACAGACTTTCATGCGGCTCCACCTGAATGGAATCAATTCTCAATCTTGATCTTCATCCAACTCATTTTTCTGTCTGCACACCGTCTAATTTTCAGACCCTAATCATTATTTTCTTTAATCTTTTCTATCAGGAAAGTCTACCTTGTTGTTGGGTCATTACTGTTATCCCTCATTATATCCTCCTGCCTGTTGGAGACGTGACTGTAAAACTGATCGAATAAAGAGAGAAAATGAATGAATATATAACTTATCACTTAGTTAAGATAAGGGGAAAATCACAGTCTTGGTTTATCACTGGAGAATTCACCCTACGACTTCAGTGTGTGTCTCTATACAAATATATATGCTTGACTGGGCGGAGGAACAGGATCCAAACACCACCGCTGGTGGGGCACGAGGCCTCACTGAAGGGTTAGTTGAGTATGAAAGGGATGTCCCGGCAAATGAAGTCTTCGCAGACAAGATGTCAACGCAAATGAACACCGCTGGGAGATTTCGAAACCGATGTGCTCGATCGACCATCATGCAAGCGCCAAATGAGGGAACATCTGTTGGAAGGATGGCGTTCAGCCCCTCCTGTGGATTCCTGGTAGAAACTGTGCCGTGGTGGACTGAAGCCGTAAAGACCAAGCAAGAACCTTCACAGATGAACCACAATCTCTCTGGCGTGATGTTCTACAGGACAGATGGAACCAAAGTAGAGCTCGTTAGGAATTTAGTGCATCAGTTTGTTAATCAGGGGAAAGTTTTATCGAAGGATTAACGAGACATCTTCGAACAAACACGCTGCCCTGTGTCAGGGAACCAGGTTTGTTTCCTCCAGCAGGCGTTCAGTGTTACAGAGACTGAAGGTCTTAAACTTGCTTGCTTTCGGAGAGTTAAAATCTGCCACTGCAGAACCGTAACAGAGCTTCAACACGCAGCAACCGAAGAGAGTCGGGAGCTCCAAGAGATGTTGAGAGGCTGTCATCACTACAATGCGCTTTGATAATAGCTTTAACCCAAATGTTTAACTGTTGACACGTCAGGATCAAAGAGAGGTTTGTACGTCCTTTTCCGACTCCGTTCAAGAACAAAGTGTTCCTGTTCTGAGGTCCTCGGAGGAAAACCCCCTGTCATCAAGACATATTTCACCTGCGTTGAACAGTCTCCCGAAGCAATCTGTGAGGTTTTTTTTTTAATAAGGTCTAACCGGCGGAACATCTGAAAGTCACTGCGCTGATTAGATTAACTTTAACTTCCACGGAGGCGGCGCAAACAATTCCAGCTGCGACCGCGAACGTTGAGACATGCAGAGGTAAATACAGTGTGTATTAACTGTGTATTGAGTCAGCCTCAGAATGCATAAACATTATATATATAAATATATACAGTATATAGATTGGATACGGCGAAACAATGCTCACAACTTGCAACAGAGAGAGAGGGAGTGCAGGGAGAGAAATAGAGTGATAAGACAGAGAGAGAGGGAGTGAATGAAGGTGCTCCTGTTAGGATGTGTGAGCGTCGCTCTGGGCCACCAGTCTGCGTGTGTGTGTGTGTGTGTGTGTGTGTGTGTGTGTGTGTGTGTGTGTACCCTGCAGATGCCCTGCGCTGTCTAATCTTATTTATTTGCCCGCTCCACTTGCTTCCTTACAGTACGTGAGCCTGTTCTCACTACGGACCTGATAGCCGGCGCTCGCTTCCAAATGAAAACCCTCTGCCGCGTCCCTGCTGCCTTGATAGCATCTATAAATGATGTCCACCGTGACTTGTCCCTAATGACAAAAGCAATATTAATAATGTCCTCCAAATGCTGACCTTACAAAAACTTTTCTGTGGCGGACTGAAGTTCCCAATGTCACAATAGAATAATGAGTTGTGGCTCACCGCGATGGTTCGGAGCGGGAGAGTTTCACTCAAAGGTCACTTGTCGGTGACCCAAAACACATTTAAGGACCAATTTAAACAATCCATAGTGCATGAAGTGAATTCAATTAGTTTGAACGATGCATCAGGCACAAGCCACAGAGGGGTTGTGATCAGGGTTCCCTAAATTAATCATAGGTTTGCTTTTGGCACGACATCAGAATCTCATCTCCTGCTTCCGTTTAAGAGCCGAGTGCACCTCGGCACATTTAAATAACAGATCCGGCAAGTTGGAGAAACAAACGTTTCCTTCAGCGGAGGAGACGACTCGCCTTTCGCTTGGCTGTTGAAGTGAATTTATCTCAGAAGCTGAAAGTTTAATTGTGTTTCCCCCGGAGATTCTTCCGTTTCTCTAAGAGTTTTAAATGTCCCAGATATTTGCTGCACGCATGGAAGCGTTAGCGATGACTGAGAGCATCGTCTCTGTTTCTTTATTGACAATACAGAAACAACAAGATATCAATGCAGCCAGCGGTGATGAATCACCTGGAGAGTTTGCAGGATTCCGTGAGCTGCTTGACTCCAAAGGATTCCTCTGCAGGAGACCGGACTCCGTGTGTGACCTTGTGGATGTACAGAAGAACATGGAACCGCCATTTACCGGAGTTAACGTTTGATTTTAACAAGCACTGAAGTACACGGCTGAGCCTCGTGATTAAATGCACACAGCCGCCCTCTTAACGGGGAGACACGCTGACCATCCTGCAGCTGCTGCTGTTCATCCAAGTTGACCAGTCGTGGACATGAGAGCACACCATCTTGTGATGTTTTGCATGTATCTGCTGCTCCGTGCGTCCTCCTGTGTGGGCACACTGTCAGTAATCAGCGGCTCTCAATAACGTCCCCTAGTTGAAAGTCTCTGAAAAGCCCAAAACAGTTTGGAGAGACACAAATGTCAACACAACGGGAACAATACAACGCTGGACCATCTGTGGCGGATTTATTTAACTATTAACTACGAGCTGAAAACTACTTTCAAACTGTTTTAATGAAAACTATTTTTTCCTGTAACACGTCGACAGACTGGTATTAACAGTGGGTTGTGTGTTCTTCATAAATTGGACTTGAGGGAGAAACTTGGTTTTGTGCTTCAAGCGAGGATCTTTTGGCAGCGAGGCGAACTGCCACCGTCAGACTCCTTCCCAGGCAGGCGCGGTGTTTGTTCCTCACACAAACGTTTGGATCAGTTAATGGATTGTAGAATCATGAATATCAAATGAGGTTGATCGCATTTACATTTTTAACGAACTTTCTGTGGTATAATTGGTTTGGCAATTATACAAGATTGATTTGAACCTCTTTAAAAACTTCCCACATGCAGCCTGAAGCTTTTTATGGAGGCAAAAGTTCCACCATCTAAAAAAAAAAAAACATTCCACCGTTGACCTTTCGATCGCTCCGGTGCACCCGGCTACACCTCGTATTAAGACCGACGCACCCACGGGCGCACAGAGGGGGTGCAGGTGCGTCTGTTATTAAAAACGATGAAGGTGCCGGACATGGAAATGACAACTGTGTCAGATGGGAACCAGCAACGACACGTCGGCTCTGCGGAGGACGTCAGAGCCCCCGAAGCTGCGTTCACATCACAAGCCGCATTGTTCAACTCCGATTTCTTTGCTCGGATCAGCTTTGCCTGTCTCGACTTATCAAATCCATTATTGAAAGTGACTTGTATCTAATTGTTATGTGAAAGTGTCTTATAAAATGATATGCACACGCACATTGATACGCTGTCGTCATCTGACAGCAACATAAATCCTTCTTGTTTTAAGACCTATTAAGACACTCAGATATAATTAGATATTGCTTGAAAAAAGGCGAAGTAGCAACAGATAAAGATCTTTTTGGACGGAGCACAGGAGACTCTCATGCTACAGGTTTCAGAAGATACTTCCTTATTTGTTTGTTGTTTTTTTCTACGACTCCAAAATCAGTTTATGTCGTCCTGGTTTTCTTCAATTCGGGTAAATGTCTGATAATATCTGTCAGTGAGGACGTATTATCTGTCACGTGTGGGGTTCCCCGGGCTGGTCTGCAGGGGCGACGCTCCCCTGAAATTAGATTGAACTGTGTAAGATTCAAACAGCGATTCAAAGGTTTCACATTTCCTCCGCTGGATCAACAACTGCGCGGGTCCACTTCTTTGTGAGGATGACAACCTCACCAAACGCTCCCGGAGACAGAATTCAAACAAGCATGACGACAATCTCCCTAGCAGCTGTACGGAGGCTGCTGGAAAGGGACAGAAATAACAACACGGAAACACGACGCTCGGCACTTCAAGGTTTCTTTCCCTGAAAAATCGAAAACGTTTAATCATTCGACTCCTGGTAGTTTCGGAGGATTCGGTGTCCAGTTGTTTATGTTTTCACGGAGGAACTCTGTGACCGTGAAACAGCCGAGAGCTGAAATGATATTTAATTGTTTAATCATCACCACAATGTCCAGAAAAAAAAAGGAACATAGCTCGGCATGCAGAACAAACAACAAGCGATCAGAGCCGCTGCTCACAACTACTGACACTCTGTCGCGCTTGAACATGACGTGCATGCATCAGTCAAAGGGAGAGAGAGAGAGAGAGAGAGAGAGAGCGCATATAAATGGCAATTGAATAACAATAATGTATGTAAAGTGCAGTATTTGGTGTGAATATGTTAAATTGTGTATATGGTAGAATAGATTATAATAGATTATAATAGATTATAATAGAGGCTCATTGTTACGTATTTCGGGGGTAGAATGAGGTAACATTGTCAAACACTTTCATCACCCTCGTGGTAGAAAGATGCTTTATAATGCATCGTTGTTATCATTCAGTCTGTTTCTCTCTGTGTTGTTGAAAACAAACAAACTTTGGGCTGAAACACACGAAAAGTTTCAAAAAAACACTTTTTCTTATTCTCTCAGAGTTCTGCAGTAATTGGTCAGCTTTCATGCTGCTTTCGTTAAGATGTGTGTGTGCTCGGGGCCTCAGTAAGCAGCCCAACAACGTCCACCGTTACAATCCTCTGAGTTGTTATTCTTTCAGCTCCGAAGTCTGCCGAGTGCTTTATGAAGTGTTAAGAGGAGCAGCAGTCAATAAGTTGGTTGGAAAACTTTCAACTGCCAAAATATTGCATGAAATCGCATCAATACAATCGGTTGTTTGTTTTCGATCACAGAGAGAAACTGAAGTTGAGAGTGGTTCAGTTGTTGCACCGGTTCCATCAGTGGCTTGTGTCTGAGTGACTGCTCGTTATTCTGGCATCAACTGTTGGACGTCCGCTGAGCGTTATGAGACAAATAAGCCAAAGTCCGAACAACAAAAGTTAAACTGGTGTTACTGAGCGGGCGGAGCGCTGCACGAGGTGATGGACCGAGTCAGGAAGGATCGGAGGAGACACGGAGACCTTCAGGGAACATCTTAAAAAAGGACCTTCGTATGATGAAATCCTTCAACAATCTTTGACATTAAAATGTTTAAAAAAGATGAAGGACTTTGAGGAGGTGTTTGCTCAGACTGCTCCATCGATGAGAAACGACTCACTTCATATATGATCGGCTGCACCGGGTGTTGGATTAAAATATCATTACCTCTATTATCAGCTAAAACCTAATTAACACACAATCCCCCAGGTGGAAACACTAAGAGTCCACACATGCTAATAACAAACCTGGAGATGGATGGATGGACACCCACCCCAGCATGCCCCTGCTGGTCCTCCTCAGGGGTGGAGGGGGACCCGGCTGCAGGCCTCCACCTCGCAGGTGGACGTAGCACCGATCACTTAACACGATCACCTTTGTCTCTTTGTTGAATGTTCTGTAACCTAAACACCATTCTGTGTAAATGAACCTTGATTTTAAATGAATTAACGCTACATTAACTGGCCGATGGGCAGCAGGGGTTAGCTGATTGGATGCTCAGCCGGACTATTAGTGTCACCACGACTGAGCACCTGCTTTTTGAAACACAAAAAAAAAAATGTAAAGCCCTGTCAGACATCGACCCGGAGGCTGTTCCAACGCACGGGAGCATGAAACACAGGACCGCTTCGCCAGTTTTAGTACGAACTCAAGGAATCTATAAAAAGCAAGTGCATGTATGTTAGAAATATAATGTAGTTCGACATCATTAGTTGATAAGAGATCGTGTAATTGTTCTGTCATCTATCTTTAAAAGACTTTCACTGAGACAGAACTGGGAGGTGATAACAGAGCCGGTGTGATCACCCCTGTGGAGAGAATACAAAGTACATCACAAGGACTGATGTGATCAACGTTAAACGTCCTGGAGACAAACACAGACCTGGTACCAAGCAGTGATCCCCGAGGAGATTTAATCCTGCTATCAAATTGTTCCATGAATATTTCTCACTGGTCTGAATTGTGTTTTATTCTTTGTCCAATAATAATAATTCTGATCCTGAACATCACGTTCCTCCCTGATGCTCTGAAGTAAAATCCAACAAAAGTCTCTGTCTTAGCTTAACTGTTGCAGAGAAATCATTAAATAAACATATTTGATGTGTATGTCTTGTCCCATTTTAAAAAATACACTTCTCAACTTCAGAATATCATATAAAGACTTTGAATTATGTTTCCATTAATAGTTGGTGTAAATCGGATTTCTTTCTTTATGTACCAGCTTTGTAATTGTGAGTGCCGTGATTCATTTTTATGGTATTGATTTGATCTCACCATTAATGTCTGCAGGCTCAGTAACTCACTTCTATGTTTTTACCACTTTACGTCTGCAGGGCTGCTCAGCCGCTCGGCACAAACGTAGGGATCTGTGACACCGGCCGAGACGGGTGGAGCACATGGCTTCAGTGGAGGGTTTGATTCTCACACGGAGGATTGTGGAGAGGGTGCAGTTATGCATTTGTGTTTATAATTCTTGAGCATTATTCCAATTAACATGGCAATAAAAAGGTGGACGATAAAGCCGAAACAACAGTTATTGTACGGGTGTGAAACACCAGAACAATTCCTGCTGTGTATTGTGATGTCTCGCTGTGTTCGCCTGCAGAATTATGTGGCTCAAATGTGGAGAAAAAAACAAAACTGATGTAATAAAGAGCAACTTTATTAACGCCACCCTGCAGAGAAGAGGTCAGAGCAGGGAATTCACTTTTGTCAGGGTGGAACTTTTTCAATTAAGACAAAGACCTAAACGATTGGCCCTTGAGGCCTTATAAGGGTTTAACACATTAACATTTGCCTGACAGCTAAACACCCATCACAGCAGTGCACACACACCTTTACACATCCATTGAATAAACTGTAGAATTGGGTTTCATCCACTCGCAGGAAAATAAGCGACGTGCATTTCCTTTATATGAAATGTGAAATGTCGTCGTGTTTTGTGAAATCCTCTGTCTTCCACCCTCAGGGCCGTCGTCAAATGACAATCCCATAATAAGAATGTGAAGATCCGTCGCTTTTGCTGTTCAGAACACAAAAGACTGCCGCTGCAGACTTGTTGAAGGCAAAGCTAATGTCAAAATATGCAGCGCCGTAATAAAACGGTGGATATCGACAATGACGGACTTGAAAACATCACGCTAGGTCATAACCGAGGGCCGTCTGGGCTCCGCTTGTTCAGATGAACCGACTCAAGGAGCTCCAGGAGGTTTCTGTGATGTCCCTTCACAGAATCAAGTTTCCATTTCTCACTGCTGCTGTTTTATGAATGGTGCTGCAGAAAGTCGGCCGTGGGCAGATGATAATAAAAACTGGAATGACTTTGTAATAAAAGTACATACAATAAAATGTAATGAATTCCACTTTGTGGGCTTTAACAGCAACATCTGAACGTGCATCTGGCACCAAGAGAATTAGACCCACAGGATCTGTACGACCTGCAACTTCTATTCACTCTCACTTTAATAATATTGTAAAGTAAATCTGTTATCATCCAATCGTGTATTATTCTTATAAATGGTGGATATGACTGGTGGAGTTGCAACATAATTGAGAAGCTGGTGAGCTGTTGATGAGGATATTTGATGCTACAATGGACTAATCTCACACTGACTGATGAGTAACAAGGCACAAATGTTTCCCCCCTATCTATGATGGACGTAATTAATTCCAGGACTTGAGGATAATTGAATCAATCAATATGCATTGAAAGAATTGTGATTTTTAAAAAGGTCCTTCTCTCACTTCCTCAATGCCACTTGTATCACAAGGACACATTGAGATAAAAAAAAGGCACATTGGGAGCTGTTTCTGTTAGGAGGCATTATTCCTATTCTACCTCTTTTCATGTCAAGGTTTGTAATAGATCACGGAGCAGCTTCAGCGTATCCGGCTGCCGCCATTAAACAGGTAAAATATTACTGTAGGCAACCCGCTGACCTCTGTATTGTGTGCAGTTGACCTGTCCTGCATATAATCCTTAAATAGCCTGACCTCCCTTTCTACCCACAATCCCTCAGTCTCACATCTAACCGCACACACATATTCCCAGGTGACCCCGGCACTGATCTATGAAAGCAGAAGGCATTATCTGACTATCCTGGATGTCCACAGCGGTGACAAGGCTTCTCTCCGCAGACCGCCGAGCTCCCCGGCCTCAACTATTCAACAAAGGCAGATAAGAACCACAACTGAGGACATTTGTCTGGACTGTATGTCTTCCATGTACGGGTTGGCTGCTTCCTGACTTTCATCAGATTAAGTGAGGATTCTTTCTGCTCCAGGACGAAATAGACACAGTTTGCACCATCTGACACCAAGAAATAAACAGGTTATAGCACCACAGTCGTCTGTGGGGTAAAGGATGTGACTCACCATGAATTGTGTGTTTTGGGGTTTAGAATCTGCCTTTGCTTGGGAATACAGACAGCAAATTACTGTGTAATTATTTCTGCAATAATGGAATATATAAAATAATTATTAAGTACCATCATTTAGTCATACTGGAGCAAAGCATGCATGACTTTACTTATAATTTGCACATTTCTCTTGATTAGAAAGGCAATATAATTATAATTCTTTAACACATAACACACCTTTAAACTAGTTACACAAAAATAGCTGCTTTCACACTGCACCACATGTATCCAAGTGTGTGCAATTGCAGTTGCATCTCAATAATGTGCAAACAAGACGAAGAGGAACTAAAATGTAGGCACTTATCTCATCCAGTCATGCGCAAGTTTATTAACCTTCGCAATAAAGGAGGAGGAGTTAATCTTATAATAAGCCGCCTTTAATAAGACTGTCCGCATTGAATCGCTGCTGCTCTGCATCCCTGAAATGTGATCGTTAGACCACCGAACACACGGAAACACACGCTCATACAGGTGAACACGTGCATACACAGATTAATGATGCGCACATGACACACACATCATTTGCATAAACAAGCAAACGATTTACTCCTTCATTTCCCCTGCACAATGTACGACACACTACAGCAGTTTTTTTTCTCTGTTCTCTTTATGCTTGTGGATGTTGAAATATTGAAATAGTATTTAGCTGACAGCTGTGCTCCTCCAGAGCTCTTACACATCTGAATCTTTCCCTAATTCTCCGTATCAAGCTATGCAAAGGGAAGACAAAACCTCCCTGATACCGCTCGGTCAATACCGTCAAAGTGTTAGATTCAATCCTGCGATAGCCTTCATCCTAATTAGTTTTTCCTCGGCCGGAGCCGCCTTAGCTGCCACGTCAAAATCATTGACGCTGGCAAAGTCAATGACTATCTTCCATCGTCTTCCCCTCCCCAGGAAGTAGATCTCTTTTGTTGCTGCACGCTTGTTCAAGCAAGTCATCACGGTTGTGTTGCCACTTTCTGCAGGCAGTGTAGGTGGGAGCTGCTATAACTTCAGCAGGGCTGGAAATAACCCTGCTCACTCAGTGTAGAGCAATTACTGTGTAATTATCTCTGAGCAGCCTTCTACTGTACATATTTGTTATTACTGATTACATCCATGCATTCATGTTGGTGTGCGACGCCTCTCACAGGAAGGTGATAAATAGTTGCTATGGAGATAAAAAATTGAAAGTAAAAAGATGGCAAACTCTTAATAAGAAAGAAGTGTAAGAGTGTTTCAGTTTGAATGAGGAGGAGGAGGGAGTATCCCCAAGAGTAGTAATCAAATCTAACTTTATTGTGCTTACGATTAACATTTATGTTAATACAGACGAAGATGAAATGCCTGACTTGACTTATTAAAACGTTCCACTGAGACCTCCGTCCTGTTCGACTGGCATTTGCAATAACCTGTATCACTTGAAATGGCATTCGGAGCGCAGCATTCTAACACTGACAGGGGACAGTTCTCCTGGGAGATACTGACGGAAAAACAAATGAAACGTTGGAGACCATCTAGGGGAAGTCGCATTAAGAAAAAAAAAAAAAAAAAAAAGGCTAAACACAAACAAGCAACGCATCACCCAAGAAGACAAAGGTACAAATTTCCCGTCATTACCCAATCAAGGGGTGAAAACGGGAAAGCATCTGCCCACTTGAAGAAGAGGAGAAGGGGGGGGGTTGGTAACAAGCCTCCATCAACCTCATTAGGTTGCAGAGAAGCTCCAACCTAACAACCGGTCTTGTCTCTTGTGAGGCAGGCATGATGCACACAAACACAAACACACACACACACACACACACCATTGCTGCTTTTCCATTATAGACCATTAAAGCAAACAGACACACGCAGAGGAAAGGATGCGCACAGAAACATCCATATCATCATCCGCTGGGTCTCTGCCCAACATTTTGTCCTCACACGCTCGACACCGGCTTGTAAGCCCCAGATAAATCACATGCTACAGTTGGCTGCGCTACACCTGCTCTGCAACAAATGTGTTGTTTAGGAAAAAAGGTGAGGTACATAAACTGACTTACTCACTTCCTGCTCCGTGTTTGAGTGTATCGCACAGGCACATTATAATCCTGCCAATCCCCATACTGGCCTGGAAGGTGCCGCGGTGGGAGGGGAGACACACTCAGGTAGGCAGAGTGCTGCGCCGGGGATGTGCACCACCTCAATAACAAAAGTAAAGCCCACTAAGGTGTCGTATTTATATAAGCTGGATCCAAACAAACATGTTCTACCTCCTCCACAGAGATAAGTAAACCTACACCCGCACACTTGTGATAAAACACATTGCAGTGTAATACAACAACCCTGTAATGAATCCTCCCTCCATGAAGATTATAATGTTCAGTTCTTATTGAATCTAATCGAGAGAGGTGTTGATTTATTTGAATGGTCGTTTTGGAGGCGGTGGAGTTCTGTACCGCCTCTCATTAAAACACCTCGCTGAACCAGATTCAAATTAAAGCTGAACTTTCTAATCTTCCCAAAGGGAGGAATGATCGCAGGGTTGCTGTACTGCGTTAGGTTCATCTAGGTGTACCTAATAAATTGGCAGGATAGGGTCATTGTTGTTTAACTGCCGTATTGTGACTTAGTCAGAACATTCTCATCACCTCTGGGAAGCATCATGTCATCACTGTCTTTATGGACGACTCTTACAGAGCGCTGTGTGTTTAAGGCTGCCTGTGTTTGATCTATATTATAGATATAGATTCTATAATCATCTCGCTGCCCTGAAAGTACAAATCGTCTTATCAACGAGCCCGTGATAGCGATCTTTAAGTGACCACCACTAACAGTGTTGTATTTGTATGTGTGACACATCACGGTCGCGACCGCTCAAACTCGGGTTTTAAGCAATTGTATCTGTCACGTCGGCTGTGGTATTATCAACACATCACAGCGGGACCGAACACGCACCGCGAATGTGAAGTTTCCCAAGAAGGTCACAACGTCAGACGGATTGATGGTGACAACAAAAAAAAAAACGCAATGTTGTCTCACGGTTGTCACTTTGACCAGTTACAGGGAAGAGATGTTGTTTTTTTTTTTCCCACTTGTGTTCAAGCTGTTCTGTGAGCTCTGAGCTGTGAACGGAGAGACGGACCTCTCCCACAACCTGGAATGCAGAGAGAATATAGCTGATTTAGAAGAATGTGAGAGAAGATAATAAGATGTAGTCATTCACTGCTCTCCGAGTACTTTACGAAAGAGGTTCAGGGTATTTTTACGGACCAACTTTCTCAAAAATATGTTGATTGGAATCATTTGAATCAGTGACAGGCAATAAAATCTGTATCGTATCGTATCGTATCGTATCGTATCGTATCGTATCGTATCGTATCGTATCGTATCGTATCGTATCGTATCGTATCGTATCGTATCCTATCCTATCGTATCGTATCGTATCGTATCGCATCGCATCGCATCGCATCGCATCGCATCGCATCGCATCGCATCGCATCGCATCGCATCGCATCGCATCGCATCGCATCGCATCGCATCGCATCGCATCGCATCGCATCGTATCTACACATCCTACGTGTCTACGGAGCATCACGATCACTGGATGATGTTTCAGGCCTCTGACAGACGTCACACAACGGATTCTTAATCCGGGTTCGATCTTGAAACTTGCACGACGCCCAGTGCTCGATGACCTCTTTAACCCTCCGCTAGCTAGTTTGCCACTTCATGCTGGCGTGAACCAGAGGCTAGCACCCACTCAGTCTCTACTGGAGCAACAAATCAATTAGCTGAAAGTGTCTACACGCACAGATTAAAAAAGCAACACCAGCAGCCACTTGACATCACCATCAAAACAGGGAATCAATTGATTTTAATGTTCATACTCATGGCACCTTTGCATCCCCGATAGATTCATACACATGAATGTTCCAGTGATGTACTGCTACAGATTACTCACCAATCCACTCACTTGTTGTGAGGATCTTTTTGCGGTTTATTTCGAAAGCCGGGGTCTTTGTCGGCTTTGCTGTTTTTTTTGTTTTTTTTTCAGGCATGAGCAGTTGGCAAGAGAGTGTCTGATTGGACAATAATTTGTCAAAGCTGAGACCAAAAGGTCACACAGGCAGGAGGATCTATTCTGGCTTTGTTCACCAAACAAAAGACTCCCAGACTCTTGAGGAAAATGTCAAGGAAGCTGCCACAGAAAGGCAGTTTAATACAACACCGGCTTTATTTGCCATTCGACAAGAGGTTGAGAATACTTGTTGAAAGTGAAGGCGCACGTCGTGTCATGTCACGCTTGAATCTGATTCATCACCCTGCTTCAACCTTCTATAGGTCGAGAGCGAAGAGAAGCGGTTCACACAACGGTTCTGAGTGAAATAAATGTCCCTCCCCCCCAACGGGTCTGTGTCAGACACCATGTGCCTGAGCTGGACTGATCTGGAACTAGTTCCACTGGGTTGAGGTCTTCAGGGAAGCAGCTCTTCAATGGACCGCACACATTCACATTTCAGGGTACAATCCAGGATAATAGGGGAGAAATTTCACTTCTTTGATCTTTCCTTTGCTTATTATCCTCATTTTTCTCCTCTCTTCCAACAGTCATCCCGTCAATCGCTGCACAATAACCGTCAGGCTGTTAGTTCAGTTTGTTCATTGGAACATTCAAAGAATTCCCCCGTGAGCCTGCAGGCAGTTTTTTTTTTTTCCTCTCATTTAACTTCTGATCAGGTCGTACAGGAGCCACCGCCAATTAGAACATTTCCCATCCAATGACTTTAATTGCACACACACACACGTGCGCAGGAGCACATGTGTGTGTGCAATTACACATGTGTGTGGCTGTTCACGGGGATGCCTGATATCCTCCGACAGTGTAGCCTATCTGTAGCTAAAGCACTTTCACACCTCCCAGGGGAATAGTGTGTGTGTGTGTGTGTGTGTGTGTGTGTGTGTGTGTGTGTGTGCGTGTGTGTGTGTGTGTGCGTGTGTGTGCGCGCGTGTGTGTGTGTGTCTGTGTGCGTGTGTGTGCGTGCGCGTGATTGTGCGTGCGTGTGAGTGTGTGTGCGTGTGTGAGTGTGTCTA
>CAAKHC010019989.1:60915-72170 GCA_901007825.1 Macroramphosus scolopax
GGGGTTATTAGATCTAGTGCCCTTCTAAATGTAAACATGTTTGTCTTCATTTTCTGTTTCGGTAAGTTTCTGTCATCTTGTGGAAAAACAAGGACACATCATTTCTCCTGAATATTTAATTTGAACTTGCAAATGGAGACAGAGGACATGCTAATGCAAATTCAACATTTGCCTGAAAGAGCCTCATCTTTTTTTATTGCTGTACTAGCAGAGAGAAACAGTCTTCCGCTTTGCAGCAGACTATAGAACATGATGCATCGCCACATGCAGACCTGACAATATCGATGGAAACCGTGAGAAAATCCTCCGGCTTGTTGATTCTTCTGAATCCCTCAGCTCCCAGTAGCTATAGATGCTCTTATTGGCATGTGAATGTGCCCACGTCACGTCAGTTAATCCTGTTTCTTGCCAGTTCTCTGCTATATTCCAAGCTTTTCTTTTGTTGTAGCTGACGAGTTCAGCCAATTATAAGTCACCCGATCCCAAGCTTGACATCACTTGGTGAAGAAGGCAAAGTTTGGATTAAAACATTTTACTGGTTCTAAAGTTAAAGAGTTATTTTGCAAAATCATATAAAAAGTTACATAGAATAAGTCCACAGCAGATGAACTGATGTTCCCTTGTCTGCACAACAAAGGAAACAAGATTCTGGAGACTTTGAGAGTTCTCACATCAGTTTTCTAGTCCCTGGATTGTATTCATGATTTAAAATGAATAAAAATGAAGATATCTCTTTATGCAAACCTCCAATTAAAAAAAGGAAAAACGCACACACACCAGAAGAATGAAAGAAGAACAGCTGATGACAAGCGGATGGAGGATATCCAGTAATTAAGAGTGGAAATGCACTCGGGAGCAGGAGGATAAGGATTTGTATTTTAAAGTAGCCAACTCTTGACTATAATTGGCAGCTAGTGAGTGCCAAGAGGGGTTAGAGACTATGATGTGATCATTAGTCCAAGTGTGGACGTTTCCTCCTGAGTGGGATGAGAAAGAGAGAAGGACAATCAGCAGGGATTGTTAGACAAGTAGGGCCGAGGGAAAAGGGGATCTAAGTAAATAAAAAAACAAGTGTCTGAATTCAGGGAAGGAAAGCGGCGGACAAAAGTCGAACTTGAGGTGTACTAACAGTTGTGTGATTCATTCAGGACACCTGCTGACACGTCACCGATGGAGCAGCGAGGAGTAATTGTAGAGAGGTTCAATCAATGTATGTCTGAGAGCTTTGGGAAGCATCTGCTGCAGCTTGTGCTGGATTGTACGGCAACATGAAAAACAGGCGACACAGAAGTGGGGTCTGCACACTGTTAAGCTCCCAATACATATTTGGGACGATACCAAATTCCAAAATCACACATACGATTTATCCTTCACACATGTGCTGGCTTCAGATGAATAATCTGCCAGGATGTGCGCACACCTGGCCCGCTCTTCCGAACGTGGGGCCACTGGTGCTTGGTTTGTGGTGGAGGCCGTGGCTGGATGCCTCGGTGCGTATCACGGGGATGTGCTTTCAGAGGGTGCCAGCTTCATTTGTTGGATGAGTGGTATTGGCTTCCACAACAAAAGAAAAACAGCAACATCTGCAGTCATATTAAATGTGTCATAACCACTTGTTGCATTATTTAGGTGCCTTTTTCTCCCAAAGTATCAACGTGCATGATTCATTCAGGAAGCTTACGTGCTGAAAATGATGCGTATTTGACAGGTGCCTGATAGAGAGAAAGGGAGGTAGTTACTGTATGTCATACAATTGATCTGCTGGGACTCTGTCGTCTTGCATTTACGATATATATCTGACACTTAGACGTAAGAGTCAACAGAACAACGAGAGAGGACCTGGTCTGCTTGATTACCTGCCTTCTATCTCCCACATGAGCACATCTGCCCTTTACCACCAGGCAAAACCAAAGACCATCAGATTTTGCCGACAGACCACTTCTCTAATTAGTTACAAGTGCTTGAGCTAAATATTTTATTTGGTGGAGAAGGTCACGGCCGAGCTCTCCAAAGAATGTTATTTGAGAAAAAAAAAAATTTAATTTATGCATGCAATTATCAAAGTCAGGCAGTGTGACCAATATAGGCCTGCTTCTGCACTACACAAGGAAAAAAATAATGAAGGGAAAGGCCTGAGAGCACAGACCTCTGTGAATGTGTCAGCAAACAACAAATGCATGAAAGCTGGAGAAATGAACCGTGTCTAAAACAAGGTCCCGCAGAGACAGTTCACCCTGCACGTTGCACCGCCATCGCAGGGAGTATAACTGAAGCCTGCACAGTCTGAGTCAAAGGCCAGGCATTGATTTTCATGATGGTGTAATGACTGCACACGCCGGTTCAGACTTCCCCGCTTATATTACAACACTGCGCTTTTCACGCTCATGAGGGAGGCATGTTTGCTTCCTCACATTAGGAAGAATTTACTGACTAAACATTCTCCTCATCTGCATTTTGAGGACTATTCACCAAGCCATAAACTCTGAGAAGCTGTGATGTGTATTTGCATAAAAAGTCTGGACCAGGCAAGGGGTCTCCTTGCCCCGGGTGTGTTGCTGCTGCTGCTGAGTGCTGTCTCCTCTGACTCCAGACACGCATCCTCAGGCAACCTGTGTACTGCTTGTATTCATACACGGAGCCTGTCAACTTCCAAACTGTCATGCAGCCTCTTTTCTTTCTCACTCTTCATTTATTTCTTTTGCTCGCGCTCTCTTTGGCCGTTCTCACTTCAGCACTGTCACTCTCACTTGTTTATTTCTCCGTCACTTAACCATCCTCTTCTTTGTGCCGTGACTCCAGCGTTCCACTATCTCTGTATAGTGTGTTCTCGGTCATTAGCATTTTTTTGTCAGAAGTTTAATGTGGCGCCGGAGTCAGCAAATTCATGAGCATTCAGGGTAAGAGCCCATCAACGGCTATTCCACTTGCACTTTGCTTGTGTCAGAAAAAGAAAAGTTGCTCACTTTAACCTGTACTTGTGCCTGTCTGCACTTTTTAAAGGTCTTTTATGTGCTTTTTGATTGGAATGCAATAGCATTCAACAAGCCACCCTGCTGCTATATGAATGCTGCAAGGGAGGACAGGATGAGGAAAGGATGCAGATAGGAGATTCAAAGGAAAGGGAGTAGAGAAAAGGGGAGATAAGAAGAGGGCATGGCATGGGGGCCGAGGGAGGAATGAAACAGAGACACATATGGAAGCTGGCGGGAGGCCATGAATAATACGGAAAGACACCTCAAAGGAAAGATCTGAAGTACCCTGCTGTCTATAAAGCCAGAGGGAATACAGTTTTCTGCATGAATTTTCTATTCAGGCATTTGTTCAGTTGTATTAGTGTGGAATTCTACTGATAATTCATCCCATAAGAATTGTTGCTCCAAACTCCTAAACCTACAGTAAGTGTCTAAACAAATTCTGCGGGCCGTTTTCATAGAAGGTTTACTCAGCTGATCTACACACCGGTGCCTCTGTAGTATCGGGGGATGTAGTCTTACACTGGGAGGTGTACAGTGCAACTACTGCAAGCTCACAGGTCTGCAGGGCATTATGGGAATTGGAGTGTTTGTTGCATTGGGTGTTCACTCTACGTTAGAATGTGTTTATGAGTGTGACGGTACACAAGTGTTTACTCTGTGTGTTTACACAGTGGTGTGTATCTGGTGGATTGACTGGGGACAGAACTCCTCGCTGCTGAAGGTTCCTCTAACACAAAGTAGAACCTTTCCGTCCTTCACTATCAATCAATATCTGATACAGCCTAGAAGTAAGGACGAGGGTCTCTTTGGGACTTCATTTCAGGGGCACATATACAGTATAACCACGATACAGAGTTTATTGTGACAAATAATAAAGAAGAGGAATCTTAAAGGGGGAAATAAATGAACCATATAAGAACAAAGGTTGTACAACAGCATCATAAAATAACAATCCATTGCACATATAGGAAGAAACTCAGAGATCATTTAAGGCCATTGAATTAGCATTAGACACTGTCGGTCTATACCTTGCATAAGGACGGCTCATTAGTTCTCCCTCTCCGTTCCAATGCATTTTTAAGAATGATGTGTGAGTGGGAAGAACTGATGTAGTTCATTAAAGAGCTGCAGTGTTTGTCTCCAAAGTCGACTTTTTGATCTATTGGATAACGTCTGGGTAAGAGTAAAGAATAGGTTTTGCAAACGGCTCATTTGTCAGGGATTCGCCGTCACGACATCACAAGTGTTGTTCTGATGCCACCCACAATAGCCTCTCCTGTTTCAAGTCCTCCCCACCATCCCAGCCGTCACCCTGACTGGCTTCCTCATAAGGAGTTTTTGCTTTAAATTGATGTCAAAAACTTATTTTTACAGTATATTTAAAGCCCTCTGCGTGTCACACGCCAAAGGGTGTCTTGCGCAATACATGATGCAAGGGGAGTGAGAAAGTGTCGCTACATCACGAGGTGGACACGACGTTGTTTGATATGGAGGGATGAAAACATGACGGTGCTTCATGATAGTGAACCATGGACAGAAAGTACGAAAGCCTCTTTACACTTTGGATTTTACTGCTGTCCCAGTCCAGTTTGACATTTGTGGTGAACTCTTTGGCTGCCTTCCCAGTGGGTCGACACCAGCCTGTGGCTGATCATAACCATCGGTGGGCTGCGTCTCATCTGTGTGTCACATTGCTAATGATTAGCAACATATTTACCAGAAACTCACTTTGCACTTTATATTTCATTTTTTGGCAGCTTGCGTTTTCATATTACAAGTAGAATTTAACGTTGCGGAATCCATTTATCTCACCTCTGAGTTGCGGTTCAATAAGGCACATTAACAACATGTTCCAACTGGGAACGTAATGAAAAGGATTTGCCTCGTGTGTGCAATGTTCAGCTGAACAACTTACCTCCGGCAGTAAGCTGCTGAGGGAGCTGAGACACCCCAGCCAAGTCATCAGAATAAAACAATGTCATTTTAAAAACCACAGAGACATACAACCTATTTTTATGACAAAACATCTTGTATATCCACATTTTCCAGAAACATGTGTCACCGTTGACAATATTTACTCTTCAAAAATGGGTTAAGCTTCCGTTAAGGTCTGGTATGTTTTGGCTACTAAAGACACTTGGCTGGGGAATATTGTTGCTTGGGTTAATAGTGTTTGTTGACCCCGACCTTCCTTTTAATGTGGATTTTCTCTCTATATATTCATGTCACCACATTATGGCCTTTGATCTTACCTGACATGGTGACGTGGAGCTTTGAAAAGTGAGACCATTACACGTATCTATGGTGTTTGATTCTGGTGACTGGGTTGGACACCCAGAGCCACTGATCCTCCATCCTACACAGCAGATGTACAGAGAATCTTGTTTGTGTGCTATGTCACCTTCTGCACACTATATCCATGCACTCAACCTCTTTCTATCAGTGAGCACCTCGAAAGACGGAAAATGTTGTGCAGCCTGATCTGGGCATTGAAGTGTTGTGCAGGTAAGTAATTGAACAAAAAAAAAAAAAAAGGAGGCAGCTCTTATTGGGACTCTGATGGGGTTTGATGTTACGTATTTTGCTCATGGGTACGGGGACATTTGTTGCTTGGAGACAGAGGAATGATAATCATCACCTTCCTCCCTCCCCACTCATTGCTGTCAAGCCTCTGTGATTTTGAACCCACGGCTCCTCAGCTGCTCAGACCTGTTCTCAAACATGAAGCCTTCCAGCGACCAACATTGTTGATTCTGCAGTGCTGTTAGCAATCAGGCAGGTCTCTTAAGAACAACCAGCCTCCTGCTTTCTCATCGTGCTTCTCTTTATTTCAGCCCTGCCTGTTGTTCCCCTGAAACCTCCTGACAATGGATCAAAATCCTATTAATATTCATCTGTACACGGTAACTACAAGTACTTCATGTTCACAGTGAAACTCTCTTTTTGCACATTTAGTCTGTATTTACACAAACTATTAGAAGAAGATTATCTTTGGTAGCAAGTTATTTTCCAAGCTCATATCTAAACACCATATTGAATATGATAGATTTGAAGGTTTTCAGTGCAGCGATACACATTTCCTCCTTCGTGTTTGCTTTGAAGTGTTTAGTGCATCATCTGGCTTTCTCCGAGACGAGAAAAGTGTAAATCAATAGGGGAGGGGGGAAGCTAATATATTCCGTTTGCCTGTTACGATGAAATTGAAACAAGCAAAGCTCCCACAGAACTCACATAATCCAGGACAGTAATTTAGTGCAGGACAAATGTGTTTCATGTATGTGTGTGTGTGTGTGTGTGGGTGTTTGCGTTTCCATCAGCCTTAATTAAGGCAGGAAATTATTCAGATTAAATAAAAATGAACCAGCAATGTGACTAGAATACGACAGACGTCTGAAATGTGCCATGCTGATTTGGCTTTGAGTCATGATTTACTGGGTAATTGTCTCAGTTCCTTTTCTTGTTCACCACCTGCCTGCATTTAATAATACAAAGCATTTGTCATGGTATTTGCTTCTCTGTAAAAGTATCTAGTCATAATTAAAAATTTAAAAAAATCACGTCACATGTTATTATATCTTCTCTTCAGCCTTCAAAGGTAAGTAGTTTTGGACACAGGCTTCGCTTTCACTCAACAAAGGAAGTGTCCAATTCAAAACTGAAAGAGTCCACAGTTTAATTGGTTTTGGCTGATGCGCTTTAGTCAAGGTCCATTCCAGTGTTCAATCACACACTTCCTTTGTTGTTTTCCTCAATTGCAAAACACGAAAAAACCCAACCCAATTCCACCCGGGTCAAATTCACTCGGTTTACTCATTTTTATAGTGCGGCGTAGATCAAATTTACTTGTGGAAGTAAATTTGATCTACGCCGCTGAGAGGTTCAACAGAAAGGTACTGTTAGGGGAAATAAACTGCAGAGACAGTAGTAATGATGCTGTCGCTTGTCTTGTTTCTCTCGATTTATCTCTGTCTTTTAAACTGAATTGGGCTCAATGGTCGTACGTACAGTTAATATTCTGTTTGACCTCTAAACACAGTGGCGGGTTTCCTCAACAACAGTGGAGCTACTGTGTATCACAGTATTACATCGCTGAGACTTTCTGAAGGGAAAAGAAGGGTGAGGAGTTTGTTAAGAAAGGTCCAGTTTGAAGAGGTGTGTTGACAGTGAGCTCGTCGCTCGATTGCAGTTCAAGAGATGAGCTGCATCTGGGCTGAACCTGAATCATAGAGTGCAAGTGGTATGAGCCGTCTGATACTGAGGCTTGGCTGTGTTGAACCAAGATGCTTGTAGAGATGAGGAGCCAGTAAAGACGGCGGAAAAGGGGAACGACATAAGAGAGTTTAGTTTGGTTGAACAGCAGCCGAGCAGCAGCGTTCTGAATACGATCTAAAGGTCTGATATCAGAGGTGAGGCAGCTCAGCTAGCAGAATGTTAAAGCAGTGCAGCTTCCTAATCTCAATTAGTACCAGGATTCCCTGCAATGACAGCATCACCCTGTCTACTGTTTCGCCCTTTCGGTCCATTCGATTACTCATATCGATGCACCTCTGAGGACGAATCCTGCGGACTTTGGTGTCATCATGTTTCCAGAGCGTGAGAAGATCTGCCAAAGTTATTGATGGTCCCCAGAAACAGGATTCTTACATGCTCCCAACTTTTTCCTCCACTACCACGATGAAGTTGCATCAGCCAATTTGAGAAGGATGACCATGCCATTTCGGACGGACATTAGCATCACTCACAAACACACAACATGATAAACATTTTACTTGATTGATGGCCCGATGTCAGCTGAGGCACTCCCAGCTGACATTGGGAGATAAGAGGGATACAACCTGGACTGGTCGCCGTTCAGTGACATGGATGACACATAGAGACGTGCTACCATTCACACGGGTGGACAGTTCAGTCTTGAGTTATGGGTGTAACCAGGAGAACCCCCTGAACCGTGTGGTTGTGAGGCGCCGGCGCTAACCGCTGCAGCACATTTTAATTGATTTATCGAAAAAATAATTCATCAGCGCGCTGTTATATAAAACAATATTTAGTTCCAAGAGATTTATTTTCGTGCTGGTGCCTCGTCAATACGCACAAGATGACAATAAAAATGTGGTTCGGTCTCTTCCTCCGACTTCCTGCATCACAATTACAGTTCCTTTGTTTTCCAAGCGTCTGACCTGAGCCGAGGAAGATGAAGACAGCTGCTCCCACAGGGAGTCAACTGCAGCAGGGATGTAAAAGGTATACTCCAGTATCCATCCACGCTGCGTGGTTCTGATATTGATCCACTGTGTTCATTAGTTGCTGCACCAAATTATCACTTCAGTCCCGGAGAATGCTTCGCAATCAGCTCTGCCAGTTACGCTTCACGGCTTAATCAAAGTACAGAGGCCAAGCTGGGATTCTCGTAAATAATATAACCTCACACGGGGAATTATCTTGCATTTTCGACCAAAGACCAAAGTTGTGGTTAAAACTCACTGTGCTCTGTTCAGACTGAGCTAATTGATCCCGGAGGATGTTGAGGAAAGCAGATTTGAATCCAGTTTCTTTGCAGTCCTGGGATTTATTGCTGAAATTAGCGTCTACAACATTGCGTGAGATACCAGCAGAGGAATGCAGCTGGAATTTTCTCGTTGGCCATCCACAACTTTATTCTCTGCACACTTTATCTGCTGGCAGGAAAAAGGACGGAAAATGTTTAATTAATAGGATTTCGATCAACAGATATAGCAGGTTTGTCTATTAGCAGGGTTGTGCTAGCGTTGGCGGCGGTCTGCGCTCTCTGAGTGCCCCTCTGTCAACAGGATTATGGCATATCCAGGTGCTCAAAACAACCCTGCCTAATCCAGACGCTTTGTGGCTTTGACTTGGAGGAGATCTGCGCTCACCGAGTGCACAACTGGTTTCGAGCGATTGCTCTTGATTGATTCACGGTTGCAGACAGAATTCAGTTAAGAATTTAGATGCATTTGCCACCATGTGATAGAGCAACATTTGTTAGACGTGCTGCATGTTTCTAACCACGAGTGTCATGAAGGATATTAGCCTTTGGCTGCTGCACAAAGGTCGTGAAGCAGCAGGCTTTTAAAAGATCAGGCAATGTTTTCATCAACCTTTGAATATTCAGTATCCCCAATCAAATTTCCCTTTCCACGGCTGTAATCAGGTTTGGTGTTGTTTCCTCGTGGGTGCTTCTCCTACCACGGAACATTGTTGCTGTTAACTTCCAATCGACAGACTAATTATTGATTGATATGAAAAAACAGAATCTCAGGCACAGTCAGTAATTAATTCAGCCAGCCTGCGATGTAATGTTCTGCCGTGTGTCACTTTTGTCTGCGGGGCCTCAGGTGTGCGTAAACACACAGCAGTGATTTAGCACTTCTCTGGCAGCCAGGTGTTCATTTCACTAACAATAGAGCAGCGACGTCATTGTGCTACAGGCCAGCTCCATCCTCTCATCACAAATTAGAGGAGCAGGGCCCAGTCACTGCCTCGCTCGCCGAGCCTGACTTGTAAATGGTCTTTTTATTTAAGGCATCCCCTTTGTCTTGCTAATCAAAGATGCCTCTTGTTTGAAATGTGAATGAAATTGAGGATGGGATGATGGATGGGAGAGATGGATGGGAGCAAGGAGGGGTTAAGGCATACGGTGAAGGGTTCCTGTTTAATTCAGGGATCCTGTTTTCATTAGGAGTTTTAAACAGCTGGGCTTTTGGATACGTTATCTTATTTCCCAGGATCCGCCCCCGGCGACAAACCTCATCATTTGTGCAAAAAACCAACGCAAAGGCAGAGAGGAGTGATTCATTTCGGAACAATCTAAGACAGACGGATCAAATGTCCCTCATCAACTTTTATGAGAACAAACAAGCACTTGTGTTCTATAATACACACAATAGGTGAGCAAACGTATGACCTTGCTTGATCTGTGTGTCTGAAACGCTGATGATACTGTGACTAATAGCAACAGTCTCTCATACGGTTCGCTGTTTCCACAACGACACAACGCTGTGCTGCATCTGCGATCGCCCCGGATATAAAGGAAGAGTGAAATAAAGAGCTCTGTTGATAATAATAAAAAAAAAAAAGGAATATCAGATTAGGAAAGGCTTTTGAAAGGTTTAAGGAATATCGCTCTGCAAATGTCACACACCAGTGTGAAGAGACGCCGGGACTTAAGTGAGATATGTACCTTATGAAACTTGATGGCTACACACAGGGAGAGATCAAACAGAGATTCCCGATAGAGCAGTTTTGTTAAAATGAAGTTTTGATGGACGACATAACTTCAAATGAATATTCCTGAGAAGACGGGGTTCTCGTTCAGTAGTCAGGAGCGGTTGCTTCCATCTTTGCTCTCCTCTAGGCCAACACCACGGGGGGATAATAAGAATTCTGTACCAGAAAGGTTAATTTGATTAATGCACACTTTAAGGAATAATTCATGGGTACTGCCTATAGAAGGGAAAACCAAATTATACTAAGTTTAAAAAGGTCGTCCGGTTCTTCAAAGTTGCGCAGGTATGCAGGTACAATCTGGTTACCAGCACAGATCTGTAAGCAGCAGAGAGGTGTGTTAATAAGCATTGACTTTGAAGATTAGAAGCACAAGTACATGTCAAATATAATATTGACCAATCAATAGTTTCCTCATAATATAACTAATTAAAATCACAGACAATCATTTGTATAACTATGCTGACAGTGAAAAATAATCCTCATTCTTCCAGGAATATTGACATCTGGATTTAGGAATAAAATAAAAGGGAAAAAAATCTCATATGTGATGTTTTACATCTTATTCCAGGTTTGTCTTCTGTTGGATTAAAGGATTTCAGACCGTGGACGTCTGTTAAAATGAGTTATTGATGTTTAATGTGGCGTGTCTGCAGACCTATTTACCCTTAATCAACATATGACAACACTGTGCGATGATCTGTTACACTTCTAATTTGGCCCACTGCTCAAATAAGCTGTACTGTTGAATCACATCATTTGTTTTCAAAAGGTGAATCTTATCATCCCTGATTTATTATAGACCCGGCCTCATCAGAGAGACGAGCCTCTCTCTCTCTCTCTCTCTCTCTCTCTCTCTCTCTCTCCTTCCCTCTCTCTCTCTCTCTCTCTCTCTCTCCCTCCCTCTCTCTCCCTCCCTCTCTCTCTCTCTCTCCCTCTCCCTCTCCTTCAGAGAGAGCTTCTGCGTGTCGCCTTTTATTCTTTCACATAAAGTCAAATAATATTTGACTTTATGTGGGATGTCTTTATGACAGGATG
>CAAKHC010019994.1:0-19453 GCA_901007825.1 Macroramphosus scolopax
TGTGTTGAGTCCAGTTCAGTTCAAGTTCAGTTCAAAAACTTTATTGTCATTCACAACATACACAAACTGCACATATGAACGAAATTTCGTTGCAACTGTTCTCCAACGGCATTTTCATTCAAATAAGAAATATAAATATAAAAAAGTATAAAAAAGTAAAACACTGCACACTTATTGCACTGAACGTATAATACCAACGATGTATAAAATATAAGAGGAATCAACTGCATATGAGGAATTAAAGAGTGAGATGAATAATATAAGAAAAGGTTCCATCGTTTGATGAAGACCGAGATCTGCTACACCAAAATGGTGGGATGGAAAAGTTGCCTTAAATAATATTGTAAGAAGGATGAGGAGTGACCCATCAACTATTCCTCATCCTTCTTACAATAGTATTCCAGATGTGAGTGTGAGTTATTTCCTGAGTGCTCGGAATGGTCCCTGACCACTGAGAGGTTCTGGGTTCCTCATCAGCAGTGATTCAGTGAAAGTCCAAACACTCATCAGGGCTCCTGAGAACAGCAGCCAGACCTCTGCTGCCGCCCTGTGGCGTCGATGAGGTACTGCATGGATGAGTGACCAGTGGCCGTGTGCTGGTTCATCATCCTTTAATGGTTTCTACATTACATTCCTAGTTGTTGTGTAGATGTTGGCCAGATGTTTGTTTCTCACACCTGAGAGTTTGAATTCCAGCTGCTTCTCTCTCCATGGAAGTAAAGAAGAGCCAGGATCTTCATCATTTTCTCTTTTTTTTGACAAGGTGGTTATGTTTCAGCTTAAGTTTGTATGTGTTTGATTGCATTGCGCAAAAAAAGTCCTTAAAGGGACTTTCGCGTTGGTAAATGGTGTTTTCTTTAAAATAAGAAAAACCTCTGTCATCGATTCAAACATTGACAGAATTCTCTACGAAGGTGTCGAGCTGCTAACACATTCATACACTGAAGGCAAAGCTTCAGGAGCAACTGGGGGTTCAGTGTGTTGTTCAACGGAGGAGCCAGGGATCGAACCAGCGACCTTCCCATTACCAGATGGCCAGTCTACCTCCGGAACCACGTGAAGGAACATATTTTGTGTATTGTTTGTATTTTCTCTCATCGTACCTGATGGAGAATGTCCCTCCCTGATCAGCGGCTCCTGTTATTCTCCTGTTGATTGAAGTATAAAGGCAGGATGACTGTCAGGAGTCGACACGGACTGCAGGAAAACAAGAACTACAGGGAGAAGAAGAGACGGAGAGAGGCGACAAAGAGTAAAAAGTGTGTGTGTGCATCACACGTCTCTGCAGCTCAGCTCCGTGGAATCAAGCTGATCATTTTCTGTTTCCATGCAGGGGGATTAGGATGATGACACTGTGTGATGCGCGTAAGAAAATGTACAGTTTGCCTGAGCGTGCAGCAGAGAACATTGCTCACACATAGCAACACTGGCTAAAAATAGCTCATTCACCATTATAGGATATTTGCTCAGCAGGCGTAGGATCCACGGCTGCTCCGTGTGCATCACCCTGCTTTATTTCCTACTTTCAGCCCTCCTCTCATCCTTCACCGTCTCCTCACCTCTTCTCTTTACCGCTGTGAAGAGGTGGATTTGATCAGGCGGGTGCAGCTGGAAACCCAAACTCTCCTCCTTGTGGACGTAGCAGGACTTCCTGATGCATGTTAGTTATTCAGTGAATCTTTACAGAAGAGTTTCATGGCTGATTGATTCAGTTAAAAAAGACTGTGCTTTGTCTGAATTCCCTGATTTTCCCATAGAGGTCAAAGATCAGATCAAAACCTGCTCCCAACCTGCGATGCTGACCATCGAAATAGATCAATGAAGATTTGGGATCCGAATGAGTCACACAAACAAAGGCAGGAATCATAAGATACTTCGAATCCAGAGTTTTCACACAAAACATTCGAGTGATTGATAACAAGTGGCTGCATTGTGCATGACTGCTCGACAACATTACAACACCGGTCCTGTTGGGAACTAGCACACATTACAGCAGACAAACATGGAGCGCTGCTGCAGACCGCTGCCCTGCTTGGTAAACAGTGACTCGCTGTAGCGTGAACTAGATTTCAAGCCCCAATGTGAATCTGATCATGTGTGCTGTCTTGTGATTCGGAGCCACTTGTTCATCCCTCCCGGTCTATAGTGTCAATTAACCCCGAACAATCGACGATGAACTGTGACGTCTGCACCTGGACACCAACACGTTCCTGTTGCTGTCCTGGTTCTCAGCTCCTTCCACAGATGCTGCTCATTACATTGATTGGGATCTAGAATATATCAATCCCAAATTGACATCATATTAGATGGATGGTATTACTAAGTTACAGCAATTCCAACATGACCTGAACGCAACGCAACCTCGTAGGTAGTTTGGTTGTCAAGGTGGTGCTCGATGATCGGACCTTCTCATGCATGTTTCCTCCCCTCAAACACTCATCATGTAGTACGGACCGGCATGTGAGCGTGATGCCCTCAGATGAATGTGTGGGTTTGTAGGATGCAGCGGGCGTCGGGCCCCAGGTCCACTCAACACTCCTCCACCGCCGCTGCCCTGTATCTCTTTAGCAGGCCATCAGGACACCAGAGCTATGTGAAATAATCCCCTCTTTCACTGGCACCGGGCCCGGCGGGGTATTACGTGCCCTTGAGCCGTCCTCTTCCTCGCTCACACACACACACACACACACACACACACACACACACACAGCTCTGTGCCTCTTCATTTTTTTCCTCTCTAAATATACTCTTCGTCATTCAGTGCTCAGAGAGGTCACAGAGGCTGTGTGTGACACATGGGAGGTTGGGCGGGGGGGGGCCCTCGTTTATGTGAATGAAAGCCCTATGTGCGTGCAAGAGCACATGAAGGAAATACACGGTGGAGTACCAGCAGAGGATTTAGCAACATCTCCACAGGGCACCGTGGATTAAACACACTGCACTGAAACGTTGTGTAACCTTTTGAAAAGATTGGCCACTTTTGTCGGAGCAGCAGTCGTGTTGTCGACGAGCTGCTGGCTCATTCTTGAAAAGATGATGAGATGAGATTTGGAGATCATCCATTTGTTCCACGAATACGGCCTCCACAAAGGCCGGATTGATCTCGTAGGGCCGCTCATGCACGCGGACGCTTCTCATGCTGCATGCGATTTATGAAACTGTGAAGAGTTCGCCAGGTCCTGATGGCGTCACCCTGTCGTCAGGGCCGGGCTACTTCCTGTCGAGCTCATGACAGAAGGTTCATGAAAATACTGATTCGAAGGCTCCTGTTCTGATTTCAGTTGATCTGTTGTTTAATGTCCTGACGTCTAACAGGATGTAGAATCCTGGCAACAGCTGACCTTGTTTTGTCGGCCACGCCACCGACACGTAGAGGTGTCGTGATCAAAGCTCAATGGGCCGTGTTTTGGTGGGGGTGCAACAACCAGCGTTGTCAAGGTAACCAGGTTAACAGGTGGGATGAGTAGCTCAGACAGGTGGGAGGTTCATTCTAACGAACAGTGCAAAGACAGTTGCACCTCTTTTGGATGATAATCTAAATAGATTGTACTTTATAGTAGAATATCGCGTCTCCATTGCACCTGCGAGGGTTTATCGTGCCCATCAGGAGCAACTCACAGCTCAGTGTCTTGCTCACTTTGACACACGGACAGAATGAGCCTGGGATTGACCCGCCGCTCCCAGAGATTAGCGGACAACCCGCTCTGTCTCCTGAGCCGCAGCCAGTGGGAAGATGTGAGGAGTGAACGACTGTGATCCACTTTCCTGGTCTTAATGAAGCCACAAGCAGCAGCAGCAGCGTTCCTAATGAGCAGCAGCTGTCTGACGGCCTTCAGGATCAGATGATGCTTCAGTTTAATGACCAGTGAACTGGATTTTATGTCAGACGTCTTAGACTAGGTCCATCTCTTTTAATTCAAACTCGTTTTTTAATGGACGAGCTCGCAGAAAACTTGAACATGACGGTGAAATTCAGTCAACGTTTGTGATGCAACTTTAAAAAAGTGTCACCTGATTCCATCACAAGACCGTCTGGGGAGAAATTGGTCTGTTTTTTGCAGATATTGACCTCTGTGCTGAACATTACACTGCAGAGACTCTAAATCTAAAGACATTTAAGTCAAAGTATCTCACTTTGACTGCAAAAAAAGAAAAACACTGAATTAAAGGATAAATTGTTTAATTCTTTTGCAATATTCTAAACATTTCTGCAAGATAAATTTACTTCATGAGAAATCAGTTTAATGCTTGTAGGCTTCAAGCATAAAAGGTTTCCCTTTAAAAAGTCCAAGGCAGTGTAACACATCAAAGTATTCTTTCCTTGTTCTATATATGATCCTCTGAACTCGACCTCGGTGATATAACTGTCCTTCCTCACCCGAGGTCTTCCTCCGTGTCGAGGCCAGGGAGCAGCAGCAGACCTTTTATCGTGAATCTCCTTCCTCTGTCGGAGGTTTGACGAACCACTGACAGCTGCTCAGCTCTCAGTACCTCTAAAATAAAACGTGCCCGGTCAGGCTCTTCACATGCTGCCCTGTTGACCTGCACGGGGTATTTTTAGGTTTCACACAAACCTCGAAGGATTCGCCGGCTCCCTGTTCTGCTTCCTGGAGGTTTACTTTAAGATGAATGAAGCAATAAGGACAGGAGAGTGCACGTACAGTAACAGGGATTCTGCAGGGTGAAACAAGTCAAAGTTAAGACTTTCTAAGACCTTTGTGACTGCACATATGATGCATTTTATTAATTTTGTTCACCACCATCACATGCAAGATTATATCATCTGAATCTGAATTATTATCTACTTCCTGCTGCGATGCTGGCTGGCGGCACCTTCTACAAAATGCTTTGTTAAAGATCTATGAATGACCTTGTTGAACTGCATCAGACACCAACCTGCAGCATCCACTGCAGAAACAGTCCCACGTGTCTTCTTCATATATCAGACGCTGAAATCAAGTTAAGACGACAAGTGATTGTTGTCACGCTTTGAATCAGAGACGAGGACCTGACGAGTTATCACGCGGTGTCATCTTCTGTTTGACACGTTGTTGTTGACACACTGACGGCGAGCGCACTTGTCCATCATCCTTCTTCTTTCAAAGTCAGGGCGTGCAGAGCTGCGTAAACACCGCCTGTATAAATCCTCTCTGTTGAAGCTTGATGGCTCCGTCTGATAAGAGCGATTTACTTTGGCAGTTTAGCTTCGAAGTTCATTATTGAATTACATATATAACATATATTAAAAACACCATCCATGGAGGGACAGACAGAAATGTATGATGCTGACCTGAGTTACCAAACCACGAGCAGCTGTGACCTCCACCCTGACACCGAGGAGAAAAACACCACACCTCTCCTGAGCAAAAAACCTTTTTTATTTCTCGTTGAAAAGAACTTGGTAGAATATTACAGCAGAACACACATGACTGAAACAGCTGCCATTTCACGTAACACAGTACAGGAAGAAGGATGTAGTTCAATCTCATGTGTAATGTATATATATATATGTTTATATATATTCATATCAATAGAAAAGAACAAAACTATTGCTCCCATGTGTATGTTTGTTTTTTTTCATGGCATTTCTCTGCTGTGTTGAAGTGGGTAAAAGTAAAATTCAACGAGAGGTTTACACACCGAAGGAAGTGGGACAATGAAAGTGACATTCCCCGAAAGCACGGGAACTTGTGTGGCTTTTTCTTATTTATTTATTTCATTTAATAGGCTTAGAAGTAAACTTTTTTTTTTCCCCATTGCATTACAAAATAAAACTTGAAACCGCTCGCAAAAATGGATAAATACCATCATACAGCAATCAGAGTATGCAAAGAAAAGAACACAAGGCAGCTCCGCGTGAGAGCAGGCATGCAAACATGATCATATCTAAAAAGGAGCACTAAAGACAAAATGGTTACAGATGGGTGTTTTTTTGTGTGTGTGTTTGCGTCGTATGGCGACTGATGGAAAGCCAATTCATGACAGGACATGGTAATAAAACAAAGGTGGACTGAAACGAGGGGACAACTCGATGCTCTGTAAAGTGAACTGGAGTGCTGAGTGTTCGCTGACAAACTACTTTAATGAAGTTGCTGCTAAGAAAAATTGCTATAACATACTCTGTAATCAATTTGTTGTACTCTAGTTCCTCTAAGGAATAAAAGAAATGTTAGGAAAGAAAAGAAGAAAAAGATAAAGTAAAGCAGGTATGAAATATCATCCTGGACAGTTGCATCCAAGTTTAGTGTTATTAAATAAGCCACTTTAGGCAGCAGTATCTAATATATGTCTTATATTGCTAAGACATAATTCAATATATCTCTTTTGAAAAATAATTCTATCTATAGTTGATTTTTAGTAAGTAAATCTTTTCCAGTATATATGTTTTTTTTCTATAGGTACAGCACCCCTCGTGGGTTTTTTGTTTTCCCAAAGCACCTAATTTTTCTTACAATCCGACTGAATATTGCTTCAGTCCTTAATGGTCTGAGTTCAAGATTAAAGGATTCCAAATGATGCACCCCTAATATAAGTCAATGTGGTCAATTCCCTCAAACTCGGCAATATTAAGCTTTAACTTGAGAAAATCGTGACAAGTGCTAGGAGGCCTGAGCTCACTGCATCCTCCCCCCCTGACTAAAAAGGTCACGGGGGTCACAAACATGGGCCTGTGTCGCGTGAGACATCATCAGTTGCCTTAGACGTCTCAGCTGCAGCAAAGTGGCCGACCAGATCTGCACCCAGAACCTCTTGAGAATGACACACAGACACCGGTAAGGCTGATTTATCACAGCGTAGATGGGACTTGCTGACACAACAAGCCATTTGCGATCAGGCATCACTGTGTTTCAGCTGTCGGAGCAGGAGGTTAGCATCTGAGGGATACCCGGGAGGAAGGGGGAAGGGGGAGGTAATTTGGACTCATTTGGATTGTCCAGAGAATCCAAATGAGTCATGTGCTTGTAACAGATCACCTCACGGGACCTTGCTGAGCTGATTGGATGTCCCCTACAGCCGGGGCCGAGGCTCTGGGTTGTTGGGGGGTTCTGTCTGGGCAAGCCGTTTGTTACAGGTCACTTTGGACAAAGAACACATACACAGCCATGGCGAGTGATGCAGTCGCTCAAGCTCACTCCCACGCCGCACCTGTTGGTTTTAGTATGTCACACGTTTCACACTCGCCTACTATCAACACACAAACTACAGGTCAGCGCCAGGTGAGCGCCTACTATTGGTTATCAACCAGGACGTGGGGCCGATAACCACTGTTCGTAGAACAGCACTGTCAAACTTAATTTGCTGGGCTACATGTGTGAGGTTATCAAATGGACAATCAATATATAGATATATAGATAGATATATTTATATATTTCTATCAATGGGGAATCTCATAGGGAGCTGACTACTGCAGTCCACACTCATTTAGCTATAACATCCACCTAAACTTTAGAACATTATTCTCTTATATAGACAGTAATTTCTCAGTCAAATATACTTTTTTTTAACTTTTACTCCATTGTATTAGCGTTTTTAAAGTTCGATTGGTCATGCACAGAATAGTCGTTCCTCTCCCTCTGTTTCTGTTTATCTCCAGGCTTTGCATCGTGTTGTCGGCTTCATCACAAGGAACCTGTCACCATCAATCGTCATCCACGTCGTCGCCCTCCGACTCCTCTCCGGTTCTCCTCTCGTACATCTTATCCCGGTGCCGCTCCTGGATCTCCTTCATCTCCTCGGCGTAGCGGCTGAACGCTCCCCCGAACTTGCTCCAAGCCTTGAAGGGTATCGTGATAGAGTTTCTGTAACTGGGCTTCACTTCGCTCACCCGCAAGAAAACTCCGTATTTGTTGGACCCCACGTCGAAGAAGAACCGCTTAGAGTCCACCATGATCGAGGTGCCCTCCGGAAGCTCGCTGTAGCCCCCTGCCCCTCCGCCGCCGGCCAGCTCCTCCTCATCTCCACCGTAGTCGTCTATCAACTTAGCCAAAGCGTCGCGGAACTCTATTAAGCCCTGGGCCGGGAGTGCGATGGTCTGTCCGGTCTGCAGGCCAGCCCCGGGGATGCCACCCACCCCGACTCCAAAACCGGGGCCTCGGTTAACGGTTTGCCTGATCCGGAGAAACCGACCGCGCTGGTTCTCCTTCAGGTCGAGGTAGTATTTGCGATTCTCACGCACCAGGAACTCGCTCTTCAAGGCCCGTCTAGGCCCGGTGTCATCCCCGCCGGATGATTGAGCAATCTGCTCCGGGGTGCTAGGCCCAAGCTGGGCGTAATGCTCTATGAAGTCCCCTAGGTAGTCACGGAACTCTGCTGCAACTGACATAGAGAGGGTCAGCCGACTTTTCGAGCCACCGGCGCCGACCTCGGCGATTTTGATGAACCGGCCTTTGGCGTTCTGCTTCACATCCAGATAGAAGCGTTTATTCTGAATGTCCAACCGCTTCGACGCCAGCTCCTGGGTCTCCGGTTCCCGTTGATAATGCTGAAACCCGCCGCCACCACCTCCTCCTCCCCCTCCGCCACCGCTGCTACCGCCACCGCGCTCACTGCCACTGTCCCCATCCGCCATCTTCGCCACCAGCAGCCCGTTTCTCTGCGTATCTTTGACCCCCACCCCCTTTGCTTGACGAACTCGCGGAGGAAACCGGACGCTGGTTGCTGGGCTCTGACTGGCCGCTGCGCCTGCCAACTATAACATCAGACAGAGTCTTTCGTTTTCATTCGCTAATTCGCTTGCCTGTCAGTAAAATCTAGACGCCCACTGGATGACGTTTGAGTACATATTGTATTTACAGTGCAGAGTATTAAACTCATGTTTTCCGTAAATCTACGGCAGGGCGTATGTCCTTCAGTGGATTTAATTATGGCGCAATCAGCATTCATGATAATTTGTGCAGGAAGTTTAAGTTTGCTTGAACTGAAATGATTTGGTTATTCGACACTACAGTGCCGTGACAATGTATTTTGTACATTTTTGGGATGTATGCCCCTGGAAGGACACTCCACATTTACAGTCCCGCCTACTTGTTGGTTCCGTGCGCAAAGGCAGGCGCGATGATCTTAGGGTGGGGGATGGGCAGAAGTTGTGCAAGCTATTAGGTGATTGGTCGAAACGGATTTTCGAAGCAACAACACGCACTATGATTGGACGTCCTGACTCCCACGACGAGTCGCATGCAAAAGACTTGCGAGAGGGTTTATTGTTTCTTTGCTTTCCGAAGCCGAATTTTTTTGCTATCTACTCAGTTCTGCAATCAAATACCGCGGTGGAAATATGGTATGTTCTCTTCGGGTATTGAAAATGCGTTACAGTGTACACAGGTACACTTTTCTGTTATTTTTGTGCAACTGTAGAAAGTGCTGTTTTGAATTTGAGCCGGGGAAATTCGACCGTGTGTGGCTAAAAAAGGTTTACCAAAGAGCTAACTGTCAGCTAAGACGTTAGCATTAACGTTTGACTTGGTAGTCCGACTCAAGTGTATTTAGCGCGACTTGTAACGTTGTATTTAGCGGGATATGTTTTAGTAGATCTTTTACAGAAAGTGACTCCTTCGGTTTAAGTTAAAACTTGGATTCATACTCGAGAGGATTTTGACTTTGTCTGTGAAAGGCGCATTAGCAACCGTTAGCAAGCATACAGCTAATACACGGCTTAATGCTAAGTTAATGTTACCTGTTTGTTGACACACGTCCAAAGTCATATTAAGGCTAGTATGTAGAATGGAGTAAAACTGACTGTAAGTGGCGTGTATTTTAGGCCTTCAAGTGTCTTTCAAGAAAAACTTTTCTTCTGTTAAGTATCAATTGAAGCCTGAGCGCTTTTAACGTAACTGTCTTCGGTTGGCCGCGAGGTTATCATTTGCAGACAACTGACAGCTGCTCGTATTGTTAGTCGGAAGGACGTTGTTTATATAAATATAATAGGATTTATTAGAATTGGGTTGTTATGCAGTGCCTAATGTTATGCACACAATTTCCGGCAACCATTATTGTTGCCGCCTTTTGATTCGTTACATTATATTTTTGATTGGCGGGAAAGCGGTAACAGTTGAGCCGAGCAAATGCACCAGTGCAGCTATTGTCTTGTATACTGTGGTAAAATGCAGATCCAGGGATTCTTCTAACATTTTTGCTCTTTTTGGGGGTTTTATTGTGGTTATTCAGAATTTAATATTGCACATTTTAAAAACAGTCAGACATTAGTAAGTTTAATTTTTGTATTCTTGCTTGCCTAATTTCTTGATTATATAACATTTTATTAAACCACCCCCTTGCAGGCTGGTGGCAAAGCAGGAAAAGACAGTGGCAAAACCAAGGCGAAAGCAGTGTCACGCTCTCAGAGGGCTGGACTACAGGTAAATTCAACTGAATGTTCAGTTGCATTAATCATGCCTGTCCTCCTTGTTTTACTCAAACACCTGTCCTTTTTCTGTTTCCTGCCAGTTCCCAGTGGGTCGTATCCACAGGCACTTGAAAACTCGCACAACCAGCCATGGTCGTGTAGGGGCAACAGCAGCTGTGTACAGTGCTGCTATTCTTGAGTACCTCACTGCTGAAGTAAGCTTGTATATGACCTTGCATTTTTATTTTTTTTTTGTGAGATAGTCCTTTATTCATTCTCGGTTCTGTGCCATTGTTTTGACCAGGTACTAGAGTTGGCGGGCAATGCGTCCAAAGACTTGAAGGTGAAGCGTATCACTCCTCGTCACTTGCAGCTGGCCATCCGTGGTGATGAAGAGTTGGACTCCCTTATCAAGGCAACAATTGCTGGAGGAGGTGATTGAAACAAATCAGTTTTTTGATTTTAAGATAATGCTTTTGTCTTTAATTGCATCTATAACATGATGGGGCATGTACAATTTAAGTTGTACATGCCCCCAGTTGTGCTCACAGATACCTGGGTATCTGTGAGCACAACTGATTCTGCATATTGTACAGACCTATGTTTTAGTTCACAGCCACCTGTTCTTGAAACATTGAATTAACAAACTTTATTTTGTTTTCAGGTGTTATTCCCCACATCCACAAATCCCTCATTGGGAAGAAGGGCCAGCAGAAGACTGCATAGATGCCATGTTGACCAGAAATTATGCGGCTTTGTTTGGACCAGGAGTTCACATTTGTTCTTTTTTATTATTATTATAGCAAACGAAGAGTGATTGATAGCCTTTGTGTTGTTATATTTCCCCATAACTAGAAAATAAGTACAGAAAATTCCTTTTAATTACAAGAAGAAAAAAAACCTTTGTATGTTTATTGTAGAAAGTTTGACTGGGGAGTTCATGATTATTTCAAATGGTGACCGTGGATTTGTTTGATTGGCCTGGGACTCTGTTATGTTTTATACTGAAAAAAAGAAATTGTTAAAACCATTTTTTATATAAAACTTGTTTTGTGGTTATTTCCTTGAAGTCATAATATTTACTATAATCCAAATTTTTTGGAGAAGATATTACTGAAAAACAGCTTAATGTGAGACGGTGCTTTTTCCCTTCTGACTTACTGTAATATTTTGAACTGCACAATGATAGTGATGTATTAAAACTTTTTACATCAAAGTGATAAAACGTTGGAAACAACTTATTGCAGAAACAGTGTTCTACAGTATTTCGTGCCATGTTCAAAGCAGAAGTGTGTTAAACTTGAAATATTTCACAGTGTGATCAGCTGCCACTGACTGCAGGTTTTGTTTAACTGTGTAATTCATTTTCCTGCCATCTGTCGACTGCATATCACTACTAAGTTGTGTAGGTATGATTTGGAGATGAGTTGAAGATCAGAATATTTTAAACGTGCCCAACGTTTAAAATATTGGGCAGTTTAAACGTACCCAAATATATGTAAGAACTGAAATAGCCCTGAATTTTGGCCACTGAATTTTTTTTCTTAAGGAAAGCGATAAGAACCTTTTTAAAAGTTATTTGTTCAGGAAAGTGACGTTGCAACTTTTTATCTTTTAAATAAAAAAAATTGTATGTTACCTTTGACTTGGTTTGAAACCAAATGTAATATTTTTTTTAAGTCTTAAAGGGAAAGCATGAACACGAGCTAAACAAATATATTTTTTGTGATTATTAAAGATTAGATATTTCAAAGGAAATGAGATTCGAGTGCTTTCTCACTGGCTGAGTGAGGATGCACTTATTTTGAAACTGGAAACCAAAACACCCTACCTCAAAGGCCAGTTTCAAATGTTTAAAGTTTAGGTCCTGAATTTATATTTACATCCTAATATTTTCTTACTCAGATTCTTCAGTCTCATCCCATGATTTGTCCTGCATGTTTACGGACTACCACCAGGGGGAGCCACATCTACAATTAACACTGAATCCTCCTTTAAATGAACCAATATTTGAGATACACATCTTTCCCCAGCCAACCAGGTCTACTACACCATAACATAAATATTTCTAAAACCTTCATTTATCTATATACATATGAATATTTATATATATATACACATATATCGGAAATTAACACGTATTGAAGTTTAAAGCCTCGACAAAAGCAACAATCCATGGTGACAGTGGTAATTTATGTTAATAAATTCATTTTACATGAGTGGACCAATTAAAGCGTATCACCTCGTGAACTGCACACACACGTTTGTGTGGTTTTGACAGGCCGTGTTGTGTGGTGACATAAGTGCACTGCTGTGGGCTGCTGTTGGTCTTCGAATACAGAAAGCAGCTCGACTTTCCTTCCGCCCGATGATGGGAAGAGTTTATGTGACGGATCTACAGCTCCACTGCTGTCACGTAGTCATTTTACCACGTCGAGTGACGTACTTCATCTACACCTCTGCAACTCAAGGCTGAGATATGTCACTTTTATTTGCATTTCAACTTTTGTTTGTGAAATACTTCAACTTTAAAATGTTAAATGGCCTTTACATCACATTCAGCAGCGGAAGCTTGTGAACCCCAACCTATTCAGTGTCTTGCTCAAGGACACAGGTCTGCTGGAGGAGCAGGGAATCAAACCAGGAACCTTCACATTCATAGACGGCCCTCTCGACCTCCTGAGCCAAGGACACTGTACATCTACTCAATAGCTGCACAATACGATTAAATATATTAGAATAAAAAGAGTTAAAAACAACAATCTCTCATCTCATTATTAATGTGCAGTTTCCCTCCAAAGTGTCGGAGAGTGTGAAGCGTTGACGTTAAAGAGACGCTGAGAGTGTAGAAGAACACGCAGTGCAGAGGATGACAGGAACAGAAAGCTGAAGTTTAGAAAAGAAAAGAAAAGAAGGTTTCACACTGACTTTGAAAGTCTTCTCCACTCATGTGTGACTCAGAGGTGTAACGCAGCTCCCAGAGGCTCGTTATCACACCAACAGGACCGACCTTTTCAAGTCCGAACAACGACTCCTCTTCAGCGTCCAGATCTGAATCACACAGATACATGTTGTTATTTGGTCCAATCATTAGTCAGACTTCACTAACCCAGCTCAGTAAGTTTGCATGTTAAGGATATGAATTAGTGGAAGTGAGTATAGATATATTCCAACCTCACCACCATGGTCGAGGTCTGGTGAGACAGATGATACAGTTGGATTCTGTTGGATGATGGGCTGTACAGCCGAGCTGTGTTCGTCTGTGTCAGACGCCGAGAGGCTGCGACGAAGCGGCTGTATTTGACGAGCTGTAATGAGAACGGGCTCTATTATTATCTTCATATTTTCTCCATGCAAATTCTATTTCAGTTTTTAACTGTGAGCAATTAAAAAAAGTCAGTCAGCGCCCCTGCTGAGCATCTCAATGTGGTACAGCACGCACTTATATTCAGACATCACACATCTGAGGAATTTAGATATTGTTTGCATGCTAGGATGAAGTGAAGGGAGGAGGAGGAAGTCAGTTTATCTTTATCTTTGGAAGCGATGGCAGAGACGTGTTCTGGTTCTGGCTGCAAAGAACCGTAGAGCCTATCAGAGCTGGTGATGGGGACAGAGGTTTGTTTACATTTAGAAGCTAAGGAGCCAAAGGTTCACCCTGTCTACCTCCATTGTGCTTCAATGAGTCTGTGCAAACTTTCAGAAGCATCTATCCAGTAGTTGGGGGATATTTAATTCCTCATCAAAGTGTTGGACCATCTGACAAAGCTAATAAAACAATATGAGTTCATCAACAGAGAATCAAAGGAAAACATCCGTCCCACCTGCTCGGCCTGTTTGACAGTTGGTCTCCAGGAAGAGCAGAATTAGTGTTTAATTAGCATCAAATAGAGCAACAAACACGTCCTGCCGCTCACCCCGTTATCATCTCACCACATCTTCCAACTAAAAGCACACAGCTGAAGAATGTCTCTGAGGTCAGGACAAAGTTAAAACCTGGAAATAAAAGATTCCTCTGATTAAATGTGACATGAGAAGTGTTGTCCACACCAGTGTGAGTCTCGGGGGGAACACATGAAAGACACAGCTGCCTGGCGTCTTCAAACGAGCGAGACTCATTTGTTTATTCTTACATCTCTGTCTCTCACTGTCTTTCCAGTTTCCTCTGGAGGACGACGGGAGGGTGACAGCGAGAGGTCGGCCTTCAGCTCTGATTCTCCTCCACAGCGAGCGGAGAACGCCTGAGATGCATCACGCAAGCCTGCGACCATGTTTGAAGTGCGAATGTAGAGATGTATGTTTAGTTTTCATGTCTGGGAAGTGCAACAAGGCTGTGATTAAACTTGTTGTCTGAAACCTTGTGGCCTGCAACATATTGCTGTGTTGCAGACAACATGATACGTATCATGATGTGATGGGGAGCAACAGAATACTTGTAACAGAGAAGTTAAAGATTTCTATATTACTCAACTTTCTACACACGTGAACTCAAATTTGATTCGACAAAAAAGACTTTGATATTTTTGAAGCTAGTCGGTCCTAATCCTGTTTTTCCTGACTACAGTTTCCTTTCAATCAATGTATCAATATAAGACATTATAATATTCTGTATTTATCTCTGCAGCCCTGCGGCCCTTTGAGCATGCGCACTAGCGTTTCTTCAAGCCCCGCCCCCAGACGCTGTGTCTCAGAATCATTGACAAGCACGTGTCCAGGAGAATTACTTCATCTGTAAATAACATTTAGGAAGCACTGATTCCAATAAAAATGTTTGAACTGGGAAATGAAGGTGCATAAAGAAATGAGAGATAAAAATAATATTTAAACTTTTGATTTTTTTTTCAGAATTTTGTCAGATTAAAGTCAGAATTGGGATTTAAAAGAAATAAAGTCGGACTTCTGATGAAAACGTGAGAGCTCAGAACTATTTATTATATTGGCCCTTTGCCTCTTCCATACTTTCACGATATATTATATATTCATATGGGGAAAAGTATTCTTGTGTAATACTTGTAATTACACGGTTTGGCCGCTGGGTAACACTGGCGCACTTCTGGTATCCAGGTCTCATCATACTTCCAATCTGAACCATCAACCTCATGGTGGCGCCAGATGAAAGGTCAAAGTGGAAGAGGAATTTCAATGCAAGACCTTTTGGTAATCCTTCCACCATTATCATCTGTAGCCATTAGCATGACATTCATCCCTATTTCTGTTCAAACAGTTCAACCTTTGAGTTTTACTTTCTTAGTTCATGTCAGTTTGATCAAGAGAATTAAGGTACGAAATCCATTCTGGTTTTTGAATTAATTCAGATTTGTCCGCGAAGAACTTTGTGATGAAAAGAACCGTCGTCTCCCTTTGATCCTGGATGTACAGATCATGTTAGATAACAGTGACGGAGAACATCTTCATACACTTTGAGGGAGAAGCTTCCAGCGGGGCTTGTCAGCGACTCATATATCTCTGTGTCTTTTTACGTTTGATGTTTTTAAAGCCTATTAAAACTGATGTCGGGGTTCAGAGGAGTCTGGCACCAGGAAGGAGGGCTGAGCACATTTATTAGAACGATGCTTTAAAAAAAACACACAGACACACATACACACAAACAAATTAGCAATATACATCGGTCCCGAACATAAAAAGAAACCGAAAACAATGCAGCTCATTTCAAAACAGTTAAAAATGTTCACACGACATCTAAAAGCCTAGTAAAATAAGAAAAAGAAGTAAACAGGATGACGGAAATTTTTTTTAACTAACAACCTTTTTTTTTTTTTTTTTACAAAATCCAAACATGTACGTTGTTTTCTGCTTCAAATTGTCTGTAACAAACCTCATTTTACTTTTTTATTCAATCAGAGTTCATAGTGCAACAATTCAATCTTTTGCCACTCGTCTATTTTCTACATTTCTTCAGTGTTTGCACACACACATTCCGAAAAACGAGCGCCATGGGTTGTGTTTTAAGTCGCGTATGGCACAGCTGTCATCGCTTGGTCGAATGCGTTTATCCACAGAGGCACCGGCGTGGTCACAGTAAAGGTTTGTGTTGGCCACAGGATTTGTAACTGACATCCGTCCACTCTTCTACCTGCAGTCCTAATAAAACACACAGACTAGTTTCTCTTCTCGTCCCACTGTCCCTGAATGTGTCATTGATGAGCTGTTCAACACCAGGAGAACGACCTCCCCACCATCTCAAAGAATAACTTGTTGGGCTTCCTGAAGTAGCGGCACAGCTTCCTGAAGGCTTGGGTGCTCAGCGGCGCATGTGGCCTTCCTTTGGACTCGTCCAGGCACTTGTCCTGCCCGGCAGACAGGAGGCAGTAGAAGCCCTTGGTGGTGTTGTAGTAGAAGTTGCTCGGGCTGATCCGGGGCGGCAGGTCCAGAAACCTCTCGGCCTTTCTCAGCTCGGGGAAGGGATCCCGAATGAGTGCGTCTCCGTCCACCACGTGGATCTGCTCCCTGGGGAAGACCTCCAGCCAGCGGCCCAGATGAAGGTGGTACAGGCTCCTCTGCAGGGCTTTGTACGCAGGGTCAATGTGGCCCTTGTGGAGCAGGAGCTCCTCCAGAGGCTGGTAGGGCTTGTGACGTGTCAGGCGGTTGTGGAGGACTTGAGTGTAGTCAGAGACGAGCCGCTCCGCCGGGTCTCGGACGATTAGTAACAAGCGGACTGCTGGGTTCATGTCCCAGACCCGTGCGGGAACTTGGGGAGCTGCGAAGTAGCCGGGGGTCTTCTCCACCGTCAGCTGACCAGGGAGGGTGAGGGGCATCTGGGTTCGGTACCAGGCCAGGCCTCTGCGGTAGTGCTCCTCCACATTGAAGAAGTGCACCTGACAGACAAGAAATGAAAACATCTATTACTGAAAGAATGTTGTATGTCATATATCGATGCCTCTTTAGATACAATGACTGAGACTCAGGGTCAACTCCTCCCTCTACTTGGCTCTGGGTAAAGACGTACCTAACTGTAATTCATCGTCTTTAGAGAGCAAACATAAAAAGAACCTATTTGAGGTTTTCAAATACAAAGTTGGCAGCAGGAACACAGTTAATATTCTTCCAACCATGTTGATCAGCTGTAATGTGACCTGATAATATCCATCATGTACCTCAGCCTTCGCCACCTCCACATCAGAGTGCAGGTTGAGCATCTCCAGCAGGGCTCTGGTGCCTCCTTTCCGCACGCCGATGATAATGGCTCCCGGTAGCCGCTGCTGGGTGGCATTGTAGGCGGAGGATGAAGGGGATGATGAAGAGGAGTGAAGGGAGCTGGAACTCCCGGTGCGTAAGTCCTTTAAGCACACAGACAGCTGAGTCTGCAGCAGCAGAATCACCAGCAGCGCAAGTAGCAGCGTCCACAGCATGGTGCCACACACACAGAGGCTGAGAGGAGGTTATGTCCACACACTCATGAAGCTCCCAGAACTGTCCGGAGTTGTGCTTGTTATCAGTCAGCGGGGGTCTCAGGAGGGAGCCCTACAGCCGATTAGGAGGAAAGAAAACGGGGTTATTGTCCACTTTTGACTTGAATACTGACTGCAGCTGATAAACAATAGAAGCTCCTTCAAATCTAAATCGAACGAGGCTGTTTTCTTGATTCCACATCATTACGTTGTTTCATTACAAAGTCTTAATGGAGGTTTGAAGTACAGAGAGCACTTAAAGATTAATCTGCAGGGGGCAGATTACTTCTGAGTTGGACAGTTTAATGACGAAACTATAAGTTTTTACATTCTGTGTTCAGTGCTGTTACCATGTCAACATCCACCACGGCGTCACGTTATGTGTGTGTGCAACATAGATAAAACATTCCTGCACGTGCACTATGCAAATGCAACAAGTCTCATGAAAAGGAAATGTGTGTGTGTGTGTGTGTCTGTGTGCGTGTGTGTGTGCGTGTGTGTGTGTATGCACCCTGCCACCAAACCACCACCAACAAAACAACAACCTGTGTCGTGCGGGAGGTGAAGCAGCGTCTGCATCACTCAGATAATAAGAGTGTTCACAGAATGTTTCTTTTCATCTCACATAGCCGCAGCCGCCGCTCCGTGCGCTCACGCTCGCTCGACCAGCTAATGATCCCATATGTCTGGATGAGACGACCCTAATATGCTATCTTACAAAGTCCCAGTCCAAGCGAGCGGCGGTTCCAGCTCAGAATATAGGGCTGCGATGTGATTATGGCCAGAAGATATTAAAATATTCATCAACATCTAAAGCAGACAGAGAAGAAATGCATTGAAAATTAATGCTGTTATGAGGTTTAGGGTTTCCCCCAAGGAGCTCCAGCAGCCCTCTCGAGCTCAGCTGAACCATTTTTTTTACAGAATAGAAGACAAGTCGCAGCGAATGCTGAATGCAGAGTTGGGTTTAATATGCGTTGACTGATTTTGTGTGCAGAATACATTAAAGGGAGTCAACTGATCCTTCGTCCGCATGATTGGACCGAGCATCAAACACCATCTCATCTGCTGTAAGACAAAAACAAACCTGTGATCGGCACATGATGAGCCCACATCATCTCTGAGGATGGAGAAAGAACACTATCACAGCACAGCATCTCCCCTTCAGCAAAGCAGACAACCTTCATTATCAGCTGCTTAACTACAAAGGAGGAAGGTTGTTCTTCGCGGTGATCGTGATTTACAACATTAAGAGAGGCTTCATGTGAGAAGATCTGATGGTTCTCAGGTGAAGCCGTACTGGTGGAAGAATCTCCGCCAAGTTTGGATTGACTGTCACTCACTTAGGAAGCCAAATATCCGCTAGGCCCTTGAACGTTAGGAACAGGTGGCGCCCCCTATTGAGCGAGCGAAGAACACAATTGATATGTAACTTATCATGTAAGTTTTATAATGATTAATTCATGGTCTGATCAGTGTTACGCCCTCTTGTGGTTGACCAGATACGTGCATACATTCTGCGACTCGTTATGATCGATGTTATGCACACCGAAGCACAGCACCAACATCTTCGTCAAGTTTGCGGACGACACAACTGTGGTTGGTCTCATCCACAAGAACGATGAGTCCAGCTACAGGGATGAGGTGAACCAGCTGACCACGTGGTGTGGAGACAACAACCTCACTCTCAATGTAGAGAAAA
>CAAKHC010019998.1:19656-42195 GCA_901007825.1 Macroramphosus scolopax
AGAGAGAGAGAGAGAGAGAGAGAGAGAGAGAGAGAGAGAGAGAGAGAGAGAGAGAGAGAGAGACAGAGAGAGAGAGACAGAGAGAGAGAGAGAGAGAGAGAGGTTGTGGTGTCGAGGTGTCAGACAGTGGTTTTGAGCTAGTAAGGAACAAACATTGTAGTGTATTAGTAGGAACAGCTCTTTAGTCCACTTCTGAGTAGAGTGCATGATTACAGGGAAAGAACAATTTTCAATGTTTTGTGTATTGTAAAGTTGTGTAAAGTACACACTATAAAGTAGACGTGTCAGTTCTTACACTTCCTGTGTATTTCTATTTCCAGTTCTCTGCTTGCTAATTACAGGAGGGCCTAAGCTGCCGGCTTTGCTGCCCAGGAAGCCTTTCCTCAGCTTTTGTTGGTGCTTCTTAGCCTCATGATAGTTTAGTGCTTTTGTAGAATCTCTGACCACAGGTAAGGGATTGAGCACAATATATCAGACTTTTCGTAATTGCAATTCAAATATTTAGAGTCAGCCACACTTGTTGCGGGAGCAAAAACAGAAGCTTACATGAAAAGGATACAAAATCTGACAGCAAGCACTGATGTTATGTATCATTGTTGTGTTTTGAACAGTGGCAGACAAGCAGCCAAACTTCCTCGCAGTCCCATCCGCAGATTCCACATCATATACATCAATGACATTTTGCAGAAGCTCTGATTCCTTGACTATTTATAATGAAGACAATAACATCAGAACATGTAAAGTAAAGTAAACATGTATTATAATAAACAAGCATGTTTAATGTAATGTAACTGATATAGTTATTCTCTACACAAGCAAAGTTTTGGATGCTTGTTACTTTAGATTGGAGATTAACCTCACAGCAGTTACTTATCTCTAGTAGGTAAAACAAACTTCCAATGCTTAGATTTGTTCCACAAAAGCTGGAGGTTCCTCTGGAAAAAAAAATCCTCTGAGACCTATAGTCTCTCCCCCTGAATGTTTGTTACCAACTCACCTACCTTTCACTCTTCTCCATCTTGTCTCATCTTGTGTTCTGTTCCCTCATACCCTCTGTTTTGGATTACACTCTGGCTCCCCCTAGCTGCCACGTGGTGTCACTGTTCACCCAGTTCACCCAGTTCACCCAGTTCATCCAATACCACAGAGGACAGGGAGTGGACTGACCAGGACAGAGAGGCATATGCAGACACAGGTTAGTATAGAAACACAGGCACACAGATCTGATCCCAGGACTTCTCATGGGACTAAATATGCCATACATGTTTATCCCTACATATATTCATCAACTACAGTATCTCAAGTGTAGTTGTATTTAAAAAGAAGTGATGAACCTTTTAAATATATTCTGATTAAATCGTGAGATGACCTCTGTGTGCCTCTATAGTATTTAACTGGGTGGAGCAATACGCACCTGGATTCAAAAGGTCAGTGGTGGGTTGGGATGTCCTGACTCCACCTGACCTGGAGAGGATCTTTGGGCTCACTGGAGGGGGTATATACTCTAGACAAGATTTAGAAACTATTGTTTTATGATGAAAAACCTTGCAAAGTCACAGAATGTGAAAGAAGAAATTTCCAGCTTCAGAGAAGTTTTTGGAAAAATACAAAAAAATAAAGGTCATGGAATTTGGCTTCACAAACACCTGCATGTGCGAGTATGTGTGGTTCAATTAAGATTCACTGAGATAAATCACTGTTGATTAATTTACATTTGAGTAAATATGAGTTTTTGTGGTATCATTAATTTTAGTTAAGTATAATTTTACATGCATTTGTATTCATATTTTCTATGTTTCAAAGAATGCATGGTCATGCAAATTAGCCTCAAGGGGTTCTACCAGGACAAAGCTGCATTTTGAAACACTGCTGACAAGAGCAACTTGTCACTAGATGAGGAAGTAATGTCCCCACTATCGCTGTCCACTCTGGGACAGACCTGCTGTATAAGCAATTGCAGTTTGCACAGAGTTTAAGATCAAGATTCAAAGTTCACAACTAACAGTTTTGCATTGGCTGGTGTTTATTGATTAAGCCGTTCTAAAGGCTGGCATCATTAAACAAATGGCAGGTAGCTTTTTCTGACAAAAAAACAATTATATCAAGAAACTAAAATGAATTTGGCTCTCTTCTTTAAAGAATATGTGCCGTGGATCAATGTCATTGGACCAACTTTACCTGGTACGACCTTTGCCTTCTCTCTCAGACTAACGCACACCAATAAAGGGGGTGTATCTTTGCAGCAGTGGCTTTCATCCAGGTTTGTTTTAGGCTCTGAAACTGCTGCCACATGTTGCATCTCTTGACACTCTGCACGGTGTGATTGTTGAACTAGTGCTTTTATCAGTCAGTCACTCCACAGGCACTCATGTAAGATTTTAGGTGATAGAAATTTAATTCATACAAACATGAGCCCAAAGTACAAGGTTCGGCTCATGTTATTTCAAATTTAAACAGAAAACAACACACATGAGAGCTGCTCAGTTGGATATGGGATAATCCAGGAGTATCCTGGACCAACAACAACATACTTATAGTTAATATCAAGTGGAAAAAAAGTTTGAATTTTTTAATTATTATTAATTAGGGACATAGTTGTCCTTGGAGAAGAAGAAGGTGGACTTAAGTGGACTTGAGCCTTATTACATGAAAGACTTGATACAATCTCCAAGGCCAACATGTTAAAAAACAATGATGCCATGAAATACTTTACAAGCTCATACCAGAGAAATTAGATAGTATGGGCTGCTGCTGGACAAGGAGCAAAGCTGTAAAGAAAGAAAAAGGTAAATAAACACACCTTATATAAAGAATTCATGATTTTGTTTATTTCATATACTACTAACTATGAGTCTAACATTAGAAATTAAGTATAAGAACATGTTTAGGATTTGAAACTCAAAGTTTCAGGCATGTGGCTTGCTTTGAGACTTGACTGTGTTGACTCTGGACTTGATTGTAAAAGCGGGAGACTTAAATTAGACTTGCAAAACAATTACTGGGTGCCACCTCAGGTCTATCAGATAGATGGGTAGATCACCAGCTGTGTATATTCTCCTTTCTATTTCAATGTCTTTTTGTCTGATAGCTGAATATATATCTTGGAAATTGACGTAAAAAGTGGTAAATATGATCTTTATACCTGTTTACGCTCCACTACACCATTTGTTTTACAAAATGCAACCAAACTAAAGCTACAACTCGTTATTTCCTTACAAAATCGCTATATTATGTTAAAACTCTAGAAGAAATCTAATTGAATTTGAATTGAGACTTTTATCTTCTGAAACCCTAAATTTTTACCGCTCCTAGGTTTTGTGACACCTGCATGTAAGTAACTATATTCCAGCCTGTTATGTAGTTTATACATTATGGTGTTTTTGGTTGTTGTAATACATCAGTATCATACTATGCTTATAATGTGAATATCACTGCAGCTAATCATTTCTTACAGGATTCTTTGGAAGGCATTACATGGATCGAAACCATTCCATGATCGCCGTGTGTGCACTGCGCCTTTAAGACGCTGCTCAGGCGTCGTCTGCGTTTGACGTCCAGGAAGTGGACGAAACCACCTAAAGTTTCCCGCAGAGCGAAGCAGACTCGATGCCGATAGTCCAAATGTTACAAACGTGTTCACACTGACCTAATTAGTCGTTAAAAATATTTTAGGTGCGATATTTAAGAGGATAATGCTGGATGGTTGCGCTCATGAAATTCACCAGAGACATATGTCGGCTGTTGGGACTCGGGAGCGGTAAGAAACGTCCCACTTTTCAAAACTTTCTAAACTTGTCCACAAGTATAATCGATCCCTGAACTGATCATGAACCGCGTGTGGCGGTGAAACAGTGTATACTGTGTGACACGTCGCTTTATAAAGCACGTTTGTGAGGATATATCGCAACTGTCTTTTGGTCAAGTTCTTGGTCAGACAATGAAAGTTCCCCTCCTGCCAGTTACACCCTTGTTTCCACCACCTCCAAGTCTGCGCAGTCGGGGCCATAAACCTGCTGTCTTACACGTTCATTGAAATACTTCCACAGGCGATTTATTCATGAAACAATTCATAACGAAACCAACAGGTAGAAATGGGCACCATGTATTTGCAGATGATGACATTGGCCGAAAGTAGGATTTTGTGTCGCTCGGTACACGATTGTATGATAACAATGCCTCAAATAGTTGGCAAAAGCCGTAAACTCCCAATATATACTCAGTGGTGCAGTTCAGATTATATGTACAATAAATTGTGTCTTTAAATATGTCATGTGCCCACACTTTGTTCCTCTTCTTGGTTCTTCCTGTGTGTGTGTATGTAGTTTCTTAGTACTGCAGGTTACTTTACAGACTTAAAAAAAAAGCACAGCAAAAGAGAGAAAAGTGATATTTATAAGTCAAAGAAAGGGGGTAAATGGTGCAAAACCTGCATTATGATAAATCTGTTGATCATCTTCTTAGTGCAAATGTTAGAGAACAAAATGTCCAAGACAACACTCCAAAGCAATTAAATGTACTGATATGCAATGCAAAGAAAAGGAGAAAAATGTTACATTTGTGATCACGCAATTAATCATTTAATCCAAATATTATCTAAATTGCAATATGACGAAGTACAATATCCAAATCACAGGAGTTGTAATTTTCTGATTACAGTGTTTCACAACATGCCGTTATAAACTACAAAATACCTTTGACAAAGTCAATAGCCCACCACCCTGTATTATCTATAACTATACATCTGGAAGCATCACGTGTCTGGATGTGTTGCGTCGTGAATCTAAACCTTCTGCTGCTACTTTTGTCTTTGAATGTCAGATTTTCAGATTTTATTTTACGCATGAAACAGAACAGACATATTGCCTTTCTCCGGTTGTTTTGGAACACTGCGGCCATTTCACAATTTGTCCATGTGATGTTATTATTATTGTGAACTCTTTATCTTGCATGACTGTTTTATAAGGCTGAACGACATCCTTAGCAGCTGATATCATACTTTGAAGTTCCATGCCATGATGATACACTGTTGTATTTTTGCATTCCTGTGGATAGAGCTCACCTTTCAGCTGAACACTAATTTAGGCAGCCTCCTTCAAGAGGAGAAACAGAGACTCTTTTGTTGCTTTTTCCCACCGATCCTGGATCATTTATTTGTTAAGAGAACATTCCGTTAATATAAGGATTTAACAAAAGGCCTGATTCAGCTAATAGGATGGAGCTGTGCTTTAGTAGTGGTTGTGTGTTGACATTGGAGTGTGAGCCAGACACAGACTGCTGAAATTCCTTCCACTTTTTAAGTGTGTGAAGACACAAATTCCTTGCGATGGTAGAACGGTGGCCTGTTAACCAAGTCAGTCTTAGTGGCACAGATACAAAGACGGGTATTGGCATTGAGCAGTAAGAGATCTGCAGTATATCCTGTTGCATGAGTCACAGATCAAGTATGGATTTGTCACCATTAGAAAATCTGACACCCAAACAGTTTGCTCATGGTTGTGTTTTTACTTACTTTTGTCGTGCCATTTGTCTTCCTCCAATGGGCCAAAATCAACAAAGGGGTTATGGTTTGATCATATCTACTTGCACATGCCACATTCAGGGCAGTCATTGTGTTTCAATGCCGTTTCTGAGAAAAGTTCTAGATTTCTGAAATAGCAATGCCAGAAGCTGCTGTGTCTTGCATGTGCGGCTTGTGGCAGTGGAAACGTTATGAGTAAACATGCCTCTGATAAGACCAAAGAGCAGTTCTCTGTTCTGTGAATGTTTTTGTCTCACCTTTCTAGTCTGTTTCTATTGGAAAACAAACAGTCGTCTTTGCTCTCTCCACCCAATGTCATTTAGAATTATAATTTTGGTCATTGAAAGTCAGGACAGGTTTGAATGGGATTGCAGAAGCAAGCATATGTTGTTTTTTGCTTTTTCTTATGCTTGTTAGATCAAGTACTAAACATATCAGATGTTGAGTCACCTCCCCCTTATACACCAACTAAGTGTTATTAAGTAAAATTATGTTCCTAAGCAATACCTCTGGCACCTCATCTTGTTTTCTGTTGCTGCCTATGTTTTGTCTGTGCAGTTGACACCCACGGAATGTTTGCATTAGATGTAGGCGTAAAGAAACGGGCAAAGTCTTGTCAGCAGATCAAACGATAATGCAGCTCTTCTCATATTTCATAGGCACCAAGTATTTTAATGTATATGTTAGAGAGTTATGCCCCCTACACAGGACAGGTAATGAAACTGGAGATGTTTTCTTTAAGATATAATGCAAAGCTAAACATGCACAGGTACATATTATTATTGTAGAGGGATAGAACAGAACAACTTGTCTTTGTGTACTTAGACGTTTCCTTTATGAGTTTAGAAGTGCTTTTTCAACTGACAACATACAGACGGGTATCAAAAAGGAAAAACCTGAAAAATGAGTATGGAAATATAACAAATGCAGATGAACACATACGGAACAGAGGTTTCCCTGAATGACTTTATGAGTATGGAAATGATGCGGTCCGACGCTATCACAGTCACCAGATCTTAACCCACTTGAACACCTATGAGAGGTTTTGCGTTGTCGTATTACTCAGCACTCTCTGCCACCATCATCAAAACACCAAATGAGGAAATATCATTTGGAAGACTGATGTTTTCCTCCTGTAGCGTTGTAGAGAATGTGTTCTGGCACCTCATGTTGGCCCGATATGTCATCCGTCAGCATCTGCTCCAAAACTAAGAAAATAAAATATTCAGCAGATGCTGTAATCAGGCTGTAGAGAGGTGTATTTCTATTTATATGTTGTGCTGTTGGCACTGTGCACCATTTTTTTCACACTTTATAAAAATCAAATTCCACTGACTGGTCATGTGGCATTAAAGTGAAGTCATTTCCCAACAGCCCCCCCTGTCCAGCAGCAGGAGGAACAGATGGACTGTGGTGCTGGAACCCTTGACCCAAGTGATCATGCAACTTTATCACAGGTAAACAGATGGTATCAGACTGACAGGGCATGGTCAGGACCATGAGGGTGAATGTACAAAGTGCTACTTTGTGTGTGTGTTTCTGTTCAGGATGCATTAAATGGACAGGAGGATCTGAGTGAGGAGAAGGTCAAACAGAGGGCAGAGCGCCGCAGAGCCAAGAAAAAGGTGAATCCACAACCCATACACATCTTGCATATCCTGCTTGTTGCCTTTATTGTCGTTAATATGATGAGTGGAGTCATGCTAATGCGTAAAGTGCTAAATATATTTCAGCGCCGTCGAAACCGTAAGAAGCAGGAGCAGGCGAAGCAAAATGAGAGTGCTGAACAGGTAACTGTCACATTCCATCTGGGAGTATAGTTTTCATCCATGTTTGTTGTGAATGGCTGAATATTTCTGTGCTCCTACACATCAGGATGATGAAGAAGGAGGTGCAGAGTCTGAATTGGATGAAAGTGAGTCAGAAACAGAAGTTAGTGCTGAAGGGGAGAAACAGTCGCAAGAAGAGGAGAAAGACGATGCAAAAGCGGCTGAGTCGCACAAGTTCGATTCCTCTCCGGTCATGGCCTCCTTGATAGCGCAACCGACGACCCCATCAACTGAAGAGGTGAGTGTTTTGTCTAAAACTGTCGCCATCCAGTTTGCAGGGTTTAATTCCAGCCAAACTACAGTGTAAGATAGCGTCGTTAATGGCTTATCTCTGGTGAAGTAGTAATGGAATTGACGTACTGGATGGCACGTGATCACCAGTGTGTCTGTCTGTGCCCCACAGGAGCCAGAATGGGATGTGAGCAGTGCCTTCTTCGCTAATGCTGCTAGCCATATCAAACCCAAAGGATCGTCGTGTCGCAAGTCCAAAGAGAACAAGGAGAACGAGGTCAGAAGAGAGGTTAACTGATACTGATACAAGCTGTGAGATCAGTAGGTGTAGCAGGAGCACGTCACAGGTGTCTACTATTGTTCTCGTAGCAGTTGTGTTTTCCTCATCTGGGTTCAAAGTCTGATGTTTGGAAACTGGACTTTGAACTGCAGAAGCCTTTTAAAACAGTTGTTGGAATGTGAGTGTGCTGACTATACCTCAGTTGTAGGATGAAGCTCAGAGCTTCATCTGTGGCTCGACTTGGATACAATCATACATTCCTTGAGATAATGAAATGCATATGTCCATATAGTGGTATTTGTCAGAAACAACATACAGTACATGCATATAACCTCAACCACCGGGGCAGTTGATATGGGCTCATCTTCACTGTAAATGTAATGTTATATCACAGTAATGCTAAAAACAAGGGTGCCCAAACTTGTATGGCTTGTGAGCTTATATTAAAATGATCAGCTGAAGATGATCTAGCAACCAAAATTATAACAATCTTGTTGAAAATGCGTAAAAAAAAAATTGATATCCAGATATGGAATGTTACACCAAACTATTACAGAGCATGATATATAATATATCACTCGACTGGGTTCACTAAAGTGCACTCTTCTCATTTTAAAAGCAGATAGCACTCGCTGGCTGATACTATCGCAGGTCTGTTTTTAAAATCCTAAAAACAAGTCTGCTGCCCTGACGAAGGCCTCTTACCATTTCCCTCTTCTTCCGAAGGACCTCTTGTGTTTAGCAATGGCATGACTCAGCTGGAATGATGCTTCTGTAGCTGCTTTTGCTTATGAAGTTGGCTGTGTGAAAGTTTAAGTGTTCCTTGCCTAAAGCAGCAGAGGGGTTCACTGACTGGAAGTCAGAGATCGTGTGCACAAAGAAACCCAACTTTACTTATTTATTTATATCAAATGAAAAACTGTGGGCGCTAATGTATATTGGACTGATTTCAGCATTTTGTTCATCTGTCTGAAAGAAGTGGACAATCTCTCATCGCAATAAAATTAAAGAAGACAACCATGCATGCTGTGCAGGGAAACAGATATTCTCTGGTCGTTAGAAGACGTACACATGGTGGACAAAGCACTTTGATTCAATCAGCCTCACGGTGCCCTGCTGTTTATCTCCCTCTTCCTCCCTGATTTGTGATGTAGCCTGCAATTTCATTACAGACGAATGGAACTGACACCGTAACTAAGAAGAGCGCGTCACTGACAGGTTAGTGAGGAATTATAACCACTCAGTCAATAGGAAGTAATGGCTCACCTATTTTCCTTGTAGAACTATGTCATTGTGCATCACTGTGGTCAGGTGTGCTCTTGGGCCCTCAACTCTCTGGAGAATTATTAACGAGTTTTTCTTTCTTTGTTGTAGAAACGGGGATAAAGCTCGTGCAGGAGGGACAGTACTCACAAGCAGTCAGTATGTTTACAGAAGCCATCAAATGTGATCCGAAGGATTACAGGTACATCAACTAATGGCTTGTTTATTGTGACGAAGCACAGGCATGTTTGCCACATGTGATCTAATTATTATGTCAAAAACAACTTCCTGTAGGTTCTTTGGGAATCGATCTTACTGCTATTACTGCTTGGAACAGTACCCTCAGGCCCTGGCAGATGCTGATCGCTCCATTCTGCTCGCACCAGACTGGCCTAAAGGACACTTCCGCAAGGGCAGTGCTCTCATGGGCATGAAGGTGGGTTAACGCACTACTACTGAGGTCATACTATGAAGCATATATTGCTAGAAAAGACTTCTTGAACTGTCCTTCCAAATAATACTTACGACTGTTGTGTGTGATCATGTGTCGTAGCGGTACAGTGAGGCAGAGAAAGCTATGGAGCAGGTGCTGAAACTGGACACAGACTGTGAGGAGGCTCTCAATGACCTTTTTAACTGCAAAGTTCTGCAATTAATGGTAAAACAAAGTGACACACGTATTCACTGTTAGCATGATACTCTGTTTCCTCTGAGCTGTCCATGTTTACAAGTAACACTTTCACATTCTTTGTGGATCAGGATCTTGGTTTTGAAGAAATGCAAAGTGTACTACTGCTGGAGAAGTTCTTAACTGTGCCGGCTGTTTTGGCATCCTTTTCTGATGCTGCCAGGGGTAAGATAACATGTGTACATCAGTGTTATATAGTGGCCTTCATTGTCTGTTTGTAATGAGAGCAGCAATAATCTATAAAAGAGCTAATGTGTGAAAATAAAACAGCCTGGAAGATTTGTTTTGTCTATACATTTTCCATTATTGGATTTTTTTGTTTTGCAGCTGGGAGCCAAGATCAGTCAGTTGTGCAACCTGGGTAGGTGACCATTTGTTTGTTCTATCAAAGTGTGGACTCCGAGGATGTTTGTGCACAGTAAAATGCATTTGTTTATCTTAGTTCACAGATTTGTCTTTGAAGGTTGTCACACATTTGATGAACACAGGACTGTTAAAAAGGTTCAGGCGTTAAGGATGCTTCACAATAACAATTACCTTCGATATGTTTTCTGTAGAAGGAAGGAGGAATGTATCAATGAATGCATACTGATAGAGCAGAGGGCATCAAGGAAAAGCCCCCCCGGCAGTCCAGGCCTATAGAACTATAACTAAGGGATGGTTCAGGTGTATAAGCTTTGTCAAAAAGGAAGGTCTTAGTCTACTCTTTAATGTAGAGAGAGTGTCCCTGAAAGGAGCCGGATAACTGAAAGCTCTGCCTCCTATTGCACTTTTGGAAACACTAGAAACCAAAAGTAAGTCTCAACTCCTGGAGGAAAGTCTTCTAGTTGGATAATAAAGTACTATAAGCACTTTGAGATATGTTCCAGACTATTCTGGAAATGTACAGGAAGCCAGTGCAGAGAAGCTAATATAGGAGAAATATCATTTTCCTAGTTCTTGTCAGTACACGTGCAGCAGCGTTCTGAATCAGCTGAAGCGTCTTCAGAGTCCTTTACTCTGGTAGTAAAGAATTACAATAATCCAGTCTGGAAGTGACGAATGCATGAACTAGTTTTTCGGCATCTTTTAGAAACCGGAAGTGCCTGATTCTTGTGACGTTCCACAGGTGAAAAAAGGGCAGCTCTAAAAAATGTGTTTCATGTGGGAGTTAAAAGATGTGTTCTGATCAAAGATAACTCCTCGGCTCCATATGGTGGTGCTGGAGGCCAAGCCATCTAATGTTACTACATCAGTAGATAGTTTGTCCTCAGGTTTTGGGGGCTAGGTACAGTCACCTCAGTTGACCTGGACATGTAATCCAGGTCTTTATCTTTACCGCGGCGTGAGTTATTCTGCGGTGTGACAAAGACACCAAACCTATAAAGAACTAGCTCTTCGCTACAAAAAGGAAACCTGCAACAGATGGTGTGAAACCCACAGAGCCCTGACCTCCGAATCACCCTGTCAGGCTGGTATAACATGAAGAGACACAAGCAGCTGAGAACTATGAACACAGGAACTATTGCCAGCGCTCAAACATGCTCGGAACAACAAACTAAGTACCCCTTCAAGAACTGGGTGGATGTGTACCAAAGACAACTCGTAATGTTTTCATCAAATACTGATTTTATTTTGAGGGATTTCAGAACGGTGCAATACTGTTTATCTGAACTGTGTTTATTTCTTGTAGTCTCACTTTTTTCTTTGTCTTTTTTCCTCCAGAAGTCCTTGTCCGTCGCTCTGGGTGGGAAACGTGACGACAGATCTAACTGACAAACACCTTTGGGACCTTTTTAAAATGTACGACGTGTTCAGTAAAATATTAGACACACGAGTAGTTCACGAGATTAAGTCAGTCCTTGAAAGCATGTTGGTATTGCTAATTCAAAAACCTGTTTGCCTTTTCAGCAACACTGCAGTTTTTACTCATTTGCATAGGAACATGGCAAATAATATTTAACCTGGGGGGGTTGATGACTTCTCTGATAAGGTGTTTGCTTTGCATTGTAGGTACGGTGAGATAGAGAGTATCCGCGTGCTGCATGAGAGATTCTGTGCCTTTGTCAATTTCAAGAATGAACACATGGCGGCTGTTGCCATGGAGAAACTGAATGTGAGTGCTTCTTATTTGCTACGATGAAAGTTGTTTATGAAGAAAAGTACTGTGGACTTACAGTTGCATGTATGCTTCTTCCCCAAGGGTTATTGTATTGAGAACACACGTTTAGTGGTGCGCTATCCTGACCGCCGGACTCAGAGGGTCCTCCCTATTCCACTTAAGACCTGTCTACCTGTCACACAGCAGGCAGGTGTAGCTACTGGGTAAGAAGCACTTCAGCCTCACTGTAGAAACTGACCAGCTCACTCAAGTAACAGTTTTGTTTTTATACGTAGTGTGCTTTACTGTGTTTTTCATCCGTCCTCTCCCCAGACCTCGACGGCGTGGCCCAGTGAATGGAGATGAGTGTTACTTCTGGAGAACCACAGGCTGCCATTTTGGAGACAAGTGTCGCTACAAACACATTCCTGAGCAGAAAGGCAAGGACAGGAAGCCCTGGCAGCCTTAAACTCGGGTTGCCTCTGTAGTGTACAGGGACCTAGGATGCACAGACTGAGTTGAAGGAACCGGTACTAAGTGGACCAGGTTTTCGAGGCTTAAAATACTTACCCTGGCAAAATGGTGCAGAATAGTCTGGGTCAGAGCCAGCACTCAGGTTCTATGGTAGGGATAGTGAAGCATGTGCCACAATGCGAGTGCGATGATTTTCACCACACTTGATGATATTGCTCATTAGTCCAACATTTATCAGAGAGGAGTAATGAAATCATCTGGTAGTTGTTTTATTTGGAATGGAAATCTTCACACACGCAGCCTGGCAAGAAGCATGGTGAACTATCCCTGCTGTAAGGGATACAAGCTAACCTCACAGGCCTACGACACACACTAATACTGTCTTGGTCCAGTACTTTTTAAGTCATGGCTCTACTCTCTTCAGCAGTGATGGAATGATTAGCTCTCAGTAATAAACTGCGGGCTCTCCTCCTTTAGAAATGTTAATACACAGCTGTGCTTCCGCCTGTATAAGGTTGCTCTACTTTCTAAACTTTCTAAGCAGATTGTCTGACGGATCAATGACCTCTGGACAGACTTTCCTGACATTTCGCCTCACTACCCTGTTTAAATGTGTGCTTTCTCTTTTAGCCAGTAAGCCTCACAGCGGTGCCTTTTATACTGTACAATGCAGCCTTCACAGTTGATGATGCACCGGGATGAATGGAGATCAGAGCCCCAAATTGGGATTGCAAAATTGTGTGAATGAATGCATGGATTAGTTTCATATTTCACATTATTTATTTGTTGGCTGCCCTTTTGAAAAATATGGAATATACATACTGCATGTCTGACAAAGACTGGAGGACTCTTCAAACCATACTCCACCATACTCATTCTATAAATGCAATAGAATCAATATGGCTGTTATGTTGAGATTTTGGGTGAAACTGCTTTTGTTTGTTTGAACTCCATCGTAATTTGGAGGCCAGATGTGTTGGCTTTGCTATATTGAATTAAATGATATGTCGGGTATGAAGTTCTTCAGGTTTTGTGGCCAGGAGATATGAGGCAGCACTCTGTGTACCTCATGAAAAACAGCAGTCTTCCTAAAGTTTTTTTTTCATCTTCACATTACTAAAGTCCTTTATTCATTTGGATTGTAAATGTCAAGGTGCCTAATCTATGCAAAGAAATGTGTCGACTTGATTGACAGTTTAGACAGACACACCTTCCGCCTCTCAAACATATAAAATCTGCCAGAGGCGATACATTGTTGTTGTTGTCTGTGTACCACAGTACCTTACAATACCTTTTGAACTTTTTAATACGCAGTGTTTTTGACCCTGGGGGCTCCATTTCAGTATTTCAGTGAACCAAAGAATACTTCAACTGATGTCTCTACACGAAAAACAGCCATGTTATTTCATGTGTTTCAACACCAGTGTCCAATAGACAAGACTTACATCTGCACAGCCGAGTCGCCTCAATAACACTTTGGCATTGTACCACCAAAAATCCTTTCATATCAACATTTCTGACCAGAGCAAAAGCATTAATGCGATGACGTGTGTACATATATATATATATTTCATTAGAAAGTCAGCTTGAGGAGTCTGGTTGTTGTGGTATATGGGACCAACAAACATCAGAGTTTGCAGCGGGCAACAGCGGTTTGCCCCCCAGTCACGTCCCACTGTCGACTGATTGTTTTACAACTTTATCCCAGGGAGCGATGTTTTCCACACCTAACCGGGTGTTGTATGTGCCTTAACTTAACCAGACCTTAACCGCAGCACCACATCAGAAATATTATTTTTAAAGTAGTGTAGTTCATTTCAACAAGCTGTGTTGTCGTTGAGTCTTGTCTCGATGTCTCTGTGTCCGAGGGTTGCAGCAACAAAACAATGTCAACGTTTTATTCTGGCGACCGGGTTGATTTACAACATGTGATTTTAAGTGTACACTACGTTCACTAGTAAACTTTGCTCAACATAGTGACAGTATTTATTTTCCTATTTATAATTGAGATTTGTTTCTAGTTTTCACAACACACGTCGGGGGCTCACATGTCTGTTTCTGGCTCTGAAGAAAAGCATTATTAAACTGGTTTGTAGTATTCGTGCAAACTCTGTCACACCGCACTTACGCTTTTCATGTTTGTCTGTTTCTGAAATGTTTGAAAAAGGAATTGGACACCAGAATTTAAGGCTGCACTTTTTCATTAAAGAAAACTGCTTGTTCCTTTCTGTGATTGGTGCTCGTGACTATGTAGCTCAAAGTGCATTTAAGTTTGCCGACTTACGAAATGCATTGGATGTTACTATAGCTTGTCAATTTCATCTGATCCATATCTAAAATTGGGACGAGATATTTCTGGGTTGACTGTTAGTTTTAACCTTCTATATCCCTTTTTTCAAACTGTTATTTCAGGAAAATGCCTTATTTTAATTATAACGCACACATTAGTAACCGGAGCACTGCAATCATGTTAATCCACCAAATATTTTGTATTATCACTGCACTGCAATAAAGAGTCTTTTGTATTTAATAAATGTATTTGACCAATCTATTTCTCGGTCTCCACATGAGCAACAGCAAGAACTGGGGGCAATGCCCGAGGTATGCAGATATGCTGATTTTCTACATGAATTTGTGGAAGTAGTGTGTGTGTGTGGTTTCTGACTTCCACAAGGTGGCGGTGTTGTCCATGCAAGGTTTGCACTGGTCTGTGTCACTAACTCAACCAGCCTGTTCTTTGCATGTCCATTCATATTTTTTCCTTCCTCTGAAATGAATGACTGCTGTCCCAGGACATTCCTGACAGATAACTCAAAAGACCGTACTGGTGTGGGGGACATATGGTAACCCTGTCATCCCTTGAAGGAGACACTGGTGTGGTCAGCATGAAAGGTGCAGCAGGGAATCTGTAACCACTCTGACCAGTGGGAATTAGAGACAGGACGAGCAGCAAGAGGTTGTGGATAAAGGGGGAGGAAGTTTCAGAACAACCACTGCTGCTTTGATTCTCAGCATACTTTCAACACTTCCCCTGACTATTTGGAAGTGTAATAATAATTACATTGATTGGGGTTTAATTTGCATTTAAATTTTCTTAAGTTTATATTAGTTAGTAGATTAATTGGGTAGGTTGACTTTAACTTGCCCAAAGGCATGAACATGTGTTTAAATAGCTGTCTGTCTCTATATCGCAGTCTGTCATCTTGACACTGACTCTCACGCAATGTCAGCTGAGATTGGCTCCGGCTCCCAGCAGCCTGAGAGGACGAGTGGTATAGAAAATTAATGGATTATTTCAGGCTGCATGTGAATCTTCTGAGGTTTTTCTATCACTATACATCCGGCTCAAGTAGGGGATTATAAGAATATATCAACCATAGTGTAATTTTAACCCCATTATATACATTTTACCTAATGGTCATATTTCTATGGAATATGTCTAATGCCCAAATAAAAAATTGTTACGTGTATTTCTTTTCCTCAGTGTCAGTTGCGTTTGAATGCAGATGCTATCGGCTAGTGTTACAATGAGTGACGAGTAGCAGGTAAGACATCGTGTCTCTTGTGGATACATGACTCCAGGGGTTTGACAATTATTGATACAGTGAATGATGTTAAACAAACAAATGATGTTAAATAAAGGTCAAACGCCTCGAGCCTTTGACAATACTTGGTTTATTTTATTCCTATAACTAAGGCGCATGATGTCGACCTCTGTATGGATCTCCATTCCGTCTGCTTTGATGCTCCTATAGCGAGAAGGTTCATGAAAGCCTAAAGAGAAGGCAGTGGGGGTAACCATAAGGAGGTGCTGTCATTTGGAAAGGCACTTGTTTATTGTTGGAGAGTATGTATTTATTTCATGCCTCCACAGATTGTGGGTAAGGGCAGAGCCAGCATGGTTGGCGTAATTAGAGAGGTGGAGAGAGCGAGCGCTCTGCCACAGAAAGCTACTTCGCTCAGACACTTGAGCCGTGAGAGAGCCCTGGAACACACTTTCACTAGCACACACACCCTCTGACGTGTTAGATAGCGGCACACAGGCAGAAACACCTGTCTAGTCTAGTTTAATGAGTCTGATATGAAACAGGGCAGTGCCAGCTACAATGGAAGGATGTCACACACAGCCCTGGTACGTTCACCTTAGCACCCCACACCATCTTTCCCTTTTGCTTTATTTCTGATCTCCCTCTCTCTCCCTCTCCCTGTCGGCCTCTGAGATCCCTCTGATTTGGCCTCACTAATAGGGGGTCTACTCTTCCTGTTCGGGTTTACCAGTCAGGGAGGGACCACCATCCTGCCACCCAGTCGCACCATCACCGGCGCACACAAGCGTCTCAATTACAGCTTCAAAGTTACACATGCTTGCACACAAAGACACACGTACTGTACAAAATGTATGATTCTTTGTTTCATCTAGCTGAAAACCTGCCGACGGTTGTGGTTGATGTCGCAGTCCACACCTCCCCTCCCCTGTCATGATTGTAATTTTTCATGCTCCCCTAAAAAATGTCCCGACTGAGGTTTCCTTGAAACCCGAAATACAGTTTATCAACACAACACCCAGAGGCCAAAGTTTTCCATGTAGCTAAATTTGTCCCAGATCCTCTCGAAATGACTCAAAAAATAAATAAACAGATTTCAAACATGCAGAAAGTACCGTAGTAGACATTAAGAGGAGACCTGAATCAGAGCTGGATCGAGCACTGAAAGGACCCCTGCCCAGAAGACATAAACTGTTTCCACATGGTTTATATGGATTTGATGAAGAGGGACATCTTTATGGTTTCTATACCATGATGATACGTTTGACAATAGTTTAACATACACTTCGACAGGGCGGTATGGCATATTCTCATCAGTCACATTTAACATGGCTACAGTCAGGCTGGACCTATTTTAAAGTTGGTGGTTTGCGGCCATCTCGCCAAGGAAATATCTACCCTGTGGTATAGGGAGCTTCTTTAGGACACTTGGAACTTGATGGTTGAGTCTATTCTGGAACCAAGACCTTCCTGTTGGTTACATATACACACGTTCACCCTGTGCTTGTGTAACGTACTCTGCACGGGTTTGTGAAAAGCATCAGCGGCCAATCAGAGCGTAAGATGACAGGTCACGTAAAATACACATGATCATCTAAATGTGTTTTACGAAGGCACTGCATATCCATAAGTGTCATTAATGAGTTTGGCTGCTGCTGTAGACTGATTTCTCAAACGTCTGACAACAGTTGCACTACTTGATTGTTTTCCCAGCAATGAACAACTCATTGCTGGGAGCTCATTAAGCAGCACTCAGAATTAATCTATAATTATAAAAAATGCACGCTAAATCAAATTGACGGAACCCTCTTCGGTGGAGGGAGCCACTGCTTCGTAGTTTGTAGAGTTTGAACGGTGTTGGAACATTAACCTGGCAATCAGCCGACAATGTAATAACCCAGCTTTACATTAAAACATCTGAATTCATCCATTCTTCTTCATATAAGAGAGGAAGAGACCTAAAGAGAAATACGGCACAGGAGGGGTGAGGGAGGGAGGGATATAGAAGGAAGGAGGGAAGAAGGGAGGATTGACTAAGGAGGGCATTTAGCAGACACACTCCCTCACTCAGTCACTCTCTGCTAGCCAGTGACGTCCATGACTGCAAACAGTTGCTGCCAGCCAGGTGAGCGAACTTTCACCTTAATCCTCTTGATGTTTTATATTGATACATTTATTTCACTTAGATTTCTCAGTTGATTTTGTTAAATTAAATGTGTGCATCTACAGACAAGTGCAACAGGTGTTTCTATGGATACTTTACTCAGGCTACTTTTCTTTGACTGACAGCAATACTATTAGAAAATTTCCAACATTTAAAGGAAATATTTTATTTTATTTTATTTTGTTTATTGTTCTGGCTTTGGATTATACTTCATGAGTTAGCCTAAATTTTCCTAAATGTAATTTACTGAATTTCAGTATGCAAAGTTTGTAAGCTTCTATGTTCCTTTATAATTTTACCACGCCAGTAAAGACTAGCTCTTGTGTTTATTCCTACAGCCTGCAGTGATTTCATGTTTCAGTCTGCGTCTGTCTCCACCACTGCGTTCTTGTTGGGCTGTGACACCAGTTAACTTCCACTTAAAACCTGCCCGGCGGTTCTGTCTGGTTTGTTAGCTTTAAGGGATAATTATTCAGGAGAGTTGCAATACAGAAGTACACTGCTGTATCTCTAATTATATACTTGTGTTTGACATGAATCAAATTCCTTTTAATGTGTTTTGGCTTCAGTTGCATCATTGCAAGACTGATACACTTGAAAACAAATGTTAATCTGTATAAGTTGTACCTGTGGTTACAGATAGACCACCTGTGCAATGGTAGATTTCTGTGCACATTGTTTGATGAACATTTTATTCTTACAATAGTTCGTCCAGATGATGTCACTGTTGGTTCGTTTCATTACCAGGCCTCTGCCTGCTGGCCACAGACAGATATTTCTCATCACAGGGGAATTAGTCTGCAGCTTTTAACTGGCTACCTAATTGACACGCCAGTAAAACGACTTCACTGGTCAATTTAACTTACATTAATGGACGTAATTAGAACACGGGTTGTTTGAACTAAAGTAGTAACACTGAATCATACCTTGTGTAACCTTTAACTTCAGACCCCTCCTCTCACGATGACCCGCACCCTTTGCTTGAGCTGCCTCCTCTTCCTCCTGCTGTCCCTCTTCTCTGCCGCTCGTGCTGAGCCTCGCCGGGCACCGTCCTCTCCGCGCACCAACGCTCGCGCACCTGCAGCGAAGGTGCGACTGGCGGGAAACTTTGCACGCGAGCCGCACGAAGGGCGCGTGGAGGTGCTACACAACAACACCTGGGGGACAGTCTGCGATGATGAGGTGGACATCAAACTGGCCAACGTGGTGTGTCGGGAGCTGGGTTACCAGGCTGGTATAACGTGGGCGCACAGCGCCAAGTACGGAGAAGGACAGGGTGAGAGCACTTCCAGTACTCAATTCAATTGAAGCTCTGGCAGAAGAAAGAAACTCTACTGTAGGAAGCTCTAATTACATTAGAAAGCTCACTTGATGTGAGGGATAAACTATGATAAGACATTTGCACTGGAGACAATGTTACACATGTTTTTTGAGGGAAACGACAGGTCTGACTACTGATACACCAATGTAGGGCTGTTATCATGATAAATGTTAAATGCCCCCCTACAATGAAAATGAATACATAAAAAAAAATTCATGCTAATAATGGAACCATTTGTGAGTTATCTGGCAAGTGAATTAGCCACACGTTGACCTAGCAACCCACCATTGTATTATCTACAACTAGAGTTGATGTTTTTGGGAGAAAAAAATACAGTATTGAGCAATAAACCATTAAACAGTGTAAAAAAAATGATCAAAACTGCTGGCAGATCTGTCCTGCAATGTTGATTATATGGCTATGGCCTTGCACTGTTGTGGTGACCTGCCGTTTCCTGTCAAATGCCCTTCAGACTGACATAATCATCAATTACATTTTATTTATTACCCCTATGACATGCTGCCATGTTGGACCAGTTCATCCTCGTTGAACCTGTGTTCTCAAAAACATGCTACACTGCCCTTGCTGAACAACATAGTAACGGTGCAAGGCTTCATGAGTACACCACCAATTAAGAAATCCAAAATAACCAACATCATAAAGAGACAAAGATAACTTGTCGTGGAATTAGAGCCTTAGTCTCGTTAAGGTCGCCTAGCAGGCTTGAGGAGCAAATATATGGGCCAAAAAGGGGCATTTGTTTTAGAATAATGACAGCATTTGACTGCCAGAGTCGTGCAACACTTGCTGTGGTTTATAGACATTCTTTACTACTGCTGTTAAATCCAAATTAAAGAGAAGGTTGAGTGGATGCAAGGAGCAGGATCTACTATACCCTGCCTTGTAAAATACTGTATATCTGCTGCTGAACACGCCGCTAAGGTGCAACCCCAAATCAGCCTGCCAGTAAAAGTCAAGTGTTTAAGACCTGTTTTGGGCCCTTGTGTAAATGCATTACCCAGTCTGTCTGTTGAACAAACAATGAATATTTAAATGAATGAAGTGATTGAATTTTTCCTTTTACAAGGTCCTATATGGATGGACAATGTTCGCTGTGACGGCTCTGAGAAGTCCTTGAAGGATTGCAAGCACAACGGTTGGGGTGTGAATGACTGTAAACACTCTGAAGACCTGGGGGTTGTGTGTGCCTCCGAGCGCAGGCTGAATGGGACAGCCGGCAGAGTCATCACCAACGCCAATAGGCCCAATGGTAGTCCTGCGCCCCAGTGGCAAGGCCCCGTGGCCACCCGCAGGAATCCAGGATACAGCTATAATGGAAACGGACATCCTAATGAGGTCCCCAGGTACCACAGACAACACCACTACCAGGTACAGCAGCATCCCTCTGATAAAATGTTGCGTGTTTGGAAGTTTTCAGTAACTCTTTTTTAACAGTACATGTGATGGTCACTTCCCCAAAGGGTCAAAGCAAGGTCCAAATTGAGGAGGTGCGTCTGAAACCCCTCGTCATGGCTACCAAGAAGAAGAGTCTGGTCACAGAGGGTGTCGTGGAAGTGAAACACGCTGGGAGATGGAGGCAGGTCTGTGACATGGGTTGGAGTCTCAACAGCAGCAGAGTCGTGTGCGGGATGCTTGGATTTCCAGAGGCGACTCAGCACAACGTGAAAACATACAAGTGAGTATGAATCTTTTCCTGCAAGCTCCACTGAGAACAAAACAATTGACCTTTATGAACTTCAGTCATTAGCTCGCAGAACACTAAACAGTTCTCCATATAAAAGGGCAACAAACTATACCATTCATCCTACTGTTAAATGAATAAAAAACATAAACAGCAGCAGCATCCCGTTTAGAGCCACAATGAGTAAAGGCCTTTCATCAGACTTATCTCCTCTCTCCAGCCACTCCAGCCTGGGTTGCCCTCCTCTCCTCAGGCCTCAGGATGATGATAAAGGGATCTCTGTCCCATCCCAACAGCCCTTTATTTACACCTCTCTCTAGGCAAATCACCTCTGCTCACCTCATTGCCTCTCTCTGATGTTATCTCGAGCTTGCAACTCCCGGATAAACAGCCCCACTTTTAACTTTAGATTCCTGTGCACGGGTGTAACATCACTGGTGATGGTGCTTTAACTGCCCCATCGATAACATGGTGTGAAACTGAGGCAGCTATTTCTAGAGCAGGATGGGGGCCTTTGTGAAGTCACTCATCTTATGGTCAAGCTGGTCTCTGCAGGTGTGAGTCAGGGATGCACAACTCAGTGTTTACACCCTCTACCAACACTGTGCCTTCCAGTATTAGCTTGTGCACTCGGGCTTGCAATCCTTTCCATCAAAACACAATGCTATTTTAGGTTCGACTATTAAATCAAGACTTCTTTTAATACTTATTCAGGGAATATATCGATACATTTCTCACTTTAGAAAAACGAATAAGTCAAGAATAATCAATACCAAATCAAGCATTCAATCCCAAAAAGAGAAAAGCAGGTTCCTAATCTATCGAGGAGCTAAAGATTTGGTTCCCGTCTCATGGGTTTGCACGCTCTACTATTTGCAGGTGTTCTAAAATTAATGCTTTTTAGTTTAGTATGACATGTTTCCCTTTTGACACAAATCTGCACATCCCCTTTGTAAAGGTGCTCTAAACATTAGGGGACCACACATTACCAGGCAATGTCTCCAGTGCTGTTTTTAGATGGACAATGTTTGCTCGTTGGCTGTCTTCCATGGAAGTGGGATCCATTTGGTCCCGGAGAGCTGCTAGCTCTGGGTCTTTCCCAGTTTTGCAATTCCTTACTTCTCTTGGCCGGGGTTAGTTTGAGTCTACTGGCAGCAGACCACAACATTTGTACAGCTGTAGGAGCTGGACTCCTCCTGCTCCTGTTGAGGGCTGACTTATTTGTTTTATACACTTTTCCAAGTTTTTATAAATTTTTGTTCTTTTCTGCGTTGACCTTGAACTAAGCTGCTTCAGTTGAATTACTGGGAACACTGTGACACTATCACTGGATTCTGTTGTTGGAGGGGGCGTGATCAGGCACTATATCAGACTGTTGCTGAACAACCTGGCCTGATTCTGTACAGCATCATTTATTAGAACGCAGCCCCCCCCCCCCCCCCCC
>CAAKHC010019998.1:44212-66341 GCA_901007825.1 Macroramphosus scolopax
TATGCCCTGGTTTTTATAAATGGGGTAAATGTTGTTGATGCAATCATGAATTTCTCATATTGAAGTGCTATTTTTGCTCCCATATCCTTGTCTTGCTCATTATTAGTTCACTCGCTTATATATATATAGAAGTTTAAATTATGTTTTATTTTGAATTTAAACCGGGAGATAGTCAGAGCCAGAGTCAGGGAGAAGTGTGAGGTTGATGAAAAGCAAACAGTGGTGTAGTCTTATCATATCTTTTAACAGTCGGGTGGGACTCCCTGTCATTAGCTGCTGTTCTCTTGGCTCCACAACAAGTGCTCAACTACCCTGTTTGGTTAAGCGGAGCTATGAATGCTGTAGCGGTGGGAAACCGACACTGAGCCTGTCTGTTCTCTGCATGAGCTCACAGTTGTGGATGAACGCTCCCACACATGTTTGCAATACCTATTGAAATGATATATTCATGCATTTTACTGTCCCGATGTAACATCAACAAATTAAAGACCCGGAGGTATCGTTTGTAGCCTGTGTAGTTGGCTTGTAGAGGAAAATGGTTTACTGATTGGTCTGTGGTGAGGTCACAAACAAGTCACAGACGTTTGCCTTATGGGAACGTGTGTGTGTGTGTGTGTGTGTGTGTGTGTGTGTGTGTGCACTTCTTAGTCTCTGTCCTTCATGGCAGAGCCACATGGCAGACACATTGAGGATATTTTACAAGTGTAATTCAAGACTCGCCGTGTTAATTTCTGTACAATGTGTCAGTCCGCAATTTACGGTCGGCCCCGTGACATCACGCGCTGCTTTGTTTAGCGGGTATGCCCGTGATTTAAATGTTGCCTTTATGGGACTTCTCCGCCTCATCAAGTGAAGTGTTTGATATAGTCTTGGATGGCAAGCATCTCTTTAAGCACTTGTGATTTCATTCACAGATGTTCATAAATTAAACTTTCCACAGCTACATTCATGCTTCAAATTGGACCTCAGCAACCTCCAATTTCGAAAATAAAAGCATCTGCAATTTGCGACACACCTCTATTAGCTAAATAATTGATGACATGAAAGGATACTTGTTTTCCCAAAAGTCATTCTACATTTTGTTGAAGGATTATTTATATTCTTAACTACAGAGTGAGGAGGATCGTTTCCCTCTGGCCCATTTACTTCTGACAGCATCAGGAAAGAAATTACTTTTGATTTTTGGAAAGTGTTCAGTCAGCAGCCAGTGACTTCACGCTACCATCAGCATAACATCGTGTCAGTGACAACACTTCTCTTGATTCCATCATCCTCAGTTTGTTTGTTTTTTGCGCCTCAACTTTACAGGAGTTTCATGCCAGAAATACAAATATTTACCTGCCTGTTCGTTCACGCAAATATTCTTTGAGGTGTTTGTTTCTTTAGAGGGGAATGCCGGTGAAATCTGCACTGGGGAATGTTTTAGTGAATTTCTTGCTCTGGGTCAGTGGCCAAAAACATTTAAGGTTCCTACACTTGTGTTCCCGTGGTGATGTAAACCTCCATAGAGGAGTGTGTACAAAATATTCCGAGAACTGCATACTATAATGTTAATCTCCAAATTACCTGAACACTTTACTGCACTCTAATGAATCGTACTGCATTGTTAATCTACCAAAGGATCTATCATGTACCCATATTGGCCCCTGATCTGCCCTTCAAAATAGCAGTCCGGCTGTAGTGCGTCTACCTCCGAGTGCTTCACTGTAATTGATGTCAACGTCTGTGATGGTGTGTGCACTTCGCGGTGGTTTGAGGACACCCTGGCATGCTCTTTGTGGCATGTTTGTGTGCCGTGTTTGCCAACAGAACAGAAGCTCGTTCTCTCCACCGCTCTCCTTAGTCAGTCAGATTTTGGGCATTGGGCGTTTTATTTCTGGTATTTCTGGTATGTGTTGTGCAGCATAGCACAATATGTTTTTTGTTTTTTTTGTACATCGTGCATGGTAAAGCGTTGTTTTCCCAGAAATGTTGTACATCACTGATGTTGAATGACATGATTTATTTCTTAATAAGTGCCTCCGGAGGTTAATGACATAGTTCAAAATATCTTTGTTTTTTAAAATCCCTTTATAGCTCCAACATCCTGTAGTTATGTACAAATCTGCGTTGTTGCAGCAAGCAATGCAAAAAGCCTTCAAAGGCTCCATGTGTGTTTAAAAGCCAAGTTAAATTTAAGAAATCTGAAGGTCGGTAATTTGGATAAAATTACCTAGTAGCGCATTCCAGTAGTACACTTATGTTCCAACAGGAAATACTTTTGCTTTAAAGCTCAGGAACATATGCACTTTCTCCAAAAATAAACACTTCATAAAGAAGGCAGCTCACTTTCCAGATGCAATTATTGAGTAAATGGAATAAAAAGAAAGAGATTGAACTTCAACCTTCCTCTGCCAGTCATCAGCATCAATATGCCGTACTCAGCCCAAAACCACATCAAGAGCTTCTTCTGGTTGTTATATATATATACAGGACTCTGATTCATTTATCCGATAAAGTCACCGTGTGGGCAGCAACTATTTCAGTCAAGTAAGAATACCTTTCTAGAAATAAGAATGTGTATGTGTTCGTGCCACGGTTCACTGTGGTAGAAATCTTTCTTGTGCGGCCAGGTGACATAGAAAACAAACAGCAGATGCTACAGTATATCTTACAGCCGCTACCACATTGCATCCGAACTTGGTCACCTCACAGGGAGATTCGTTTGTATCTCTGTAACCTTCATAAATACACAGACTCAAAATGTGCACACATCCATCTCTATTCTTTGTTGCTTTACAGGAAAATCTGGGATTCTAAGATTGCAGATCCTTCAACAAGGTAATAAAGAGAACTACTTCCTCTGTTTCTTTACGTTATTTCATCTCACTCCTTTTTATAATTCCGCAAGATGCGGCAGACATAACAAGATCTGTGAACTTTTTTCATGAACTTTCATTTCTCTCCTAGATTGAGCCTCATGGCAAGGAAGAAGGGATTCTGGGTAGAGAAGGTTCACTGTCGGGGCACCGAGGACAGCCTGTCAGAGTGCCATGCTAAGCTGTCTATCGCACGTAGCCCCGTCCCCTGTAAGAACGGGAGACATGCCGTCGTCAAATGTGTGCCAGGCCCTCAGTTTGCGAGGATCTCCTCAGGCAGACCCCAGGCCCCTTACCCAGTTGTGGTGAGATAACAGAAATAAGACATAGATTTGGTCTACAGAAGCACAATCCAGTTTGTGCGTTTATCATTCATTTGTACTAACCTATAATATCTCCTCCTATCAATCCGGTCAGCCTGTGCGTCTGAAGGCCGGCGCAAGGCTCGGCGAAGGTCGTGTGGAGGTGCTCCGAGAGGGGAAGTGGGGAACCATTGTGGACCACATGTGGGAAAGACCTGCAGCCAGTGTGGTGTGCAGAGAGCTGGGCTTCGGTAGTGCCAAGGACGCCCTTCAAGGAGCCTTTATGGGTCAAGGTGAGAAAAAGATCTGCTGTTCCTCGTAACAAAGACTTTCACACAACCTTGGCCGGAATTTTTGGAAAACATCCCGTGCAGTTGTTTTGAATCGGAACCTTTTTGTTTTTTTATCGTGCGTCACGGTATTCCAAACAACACAGGGCGACTTCTCCAGTCTTATCCTCATCTTAGATGCCGCAACCATCGCCCGGGCTGATCAGATAACGTTCGCCTCAGACTAGAGCGTACTCTCTAATCTTGCTGATGAAGATGAAATGTGGGACAATCGGTTAGTTAAGCGGTTCATTTGAACATCCAGAGGGTATTTTTGTATGCGTTGGATTTGTCCCGTTTACATTTTAACCTCTTCATTTGGGTTTTCTGTTGATGATGTAATTTACTCATTTTAAGTAATTTAACAGAACTTAAATATGCTTCAAACCTCATTTCGTCTGGTTTCAATCAGCTCCTTTACCTGTCGCTTCAGGGTTCATCTTGGTTCCATCAGTTTGACGCAGAGGTGTTTAACTGCCAAAAAGCTTATAGTTTGCTACTTAAAATACGTTTGCATACCCACAGAGCTGCATTTGTCTGTATGCATGAGCCTGTGTGTACATGTATATTGTAATTGTGTGTTATAACATCAGTCGTATATCACATTAAGATGTGACTTCACAGCTGTAATTTGGTTTGACGAATGCCAGGTTCAGCCCGTCTAATTTTACCTCATATTATTCCTGTCACGCTCCTGCGAATGCAAGTTTCCTATACTGTTTCCTAAGTTAGTGACTCACTCTCACGCCTAAATCTTAATACACACACATATGCATACATACAGTACATTAGCTATATTTCTTGCTTCCCCCTCAGTCATGCAGCAAAATAAATCACACACACCCATTGCAGGATGATTGGGCCTCAAATACTCCTCGCAACGTCCTCTCTATAACATTCATCCTGTAAGACATTTTACTGTGACATATAATCTTCCATGTGTGGAAGGCCACATAAACACAGGCCTATATGTTGCTGGTTGAGGCCTAAATTAGACTCTTTGATAGTACAAACCATCACTACGAATGATGGTCCTGAACGTCTTAAATTTAGTTTTGTACATAATTACTTTGTTGACATAGTTAATTTCTTTGTACAATCCGGTGTGAATGGAAGTGAATCCACCAAATCACATGGCATAAACACTTATGGTTGTCTGTCAGACAACAATGAGGATCATTTCTACAAAGTCTTTCAGACACCACAGGACAGCATGTGTTTATGATGAGCAAATGTGATACCGTAATAAAGTTAGCAGTCCACTCTCTGGTAGGCCGGAGAGGTTGGCAGACAGTCCGCCAATGCAGAGATCCTGGCTCTGAGTCCGTCTGTGTGGTACAGACAGACGGACACACACCCTTTAAAAAAAAAAAGACCCATCAGCCGACAGCTCGTATATCATCTTTGGAATCATGCTGACACAGGAAACATAATTTAGTTTCTGGTTTGCTTCCATGATATAAAAAGGCCACAGGCAGGCAGAGGTATTTACTAACTGACATGATTTTGCATATAAAGAGACATTTCATGGAAAGAAAAATAAACTGCAGACACCACATTAATGGGCCTAAAACGGAGTATAATTTCAGAGAGGATAAGAACAGGGTTTCCCTTGTAACCACTGACCAACTATTTTTGCTATTCAAGAATGTGACCATTCTTCCAGTCTTAAATCTCAACCTTTTGATTGTAATAAATCATCTATTACATCTCACATCTATATGCCAATTTAAGATATCCCAGTTATATTTTGCCTCATTATTGATCTCGTAGCTGAATCTTCTGTCAATCATCGACACTTTATGATGAATTTCATGCTTTGATCATTTGGAGAATTAATGGTGAGAATGAATGTGAAAGTCATATTCAAAGCTCTGCACAGGTCCCATCTGACAATCATCTAACTCCCATCCTAATTAAACTCATAAGAGAGTTAAATTATAGGGACAAAGTTTCAATTTCTTGACCAACATTGTAATTTTACCCCGTCAAGTGTGTATACATATAGTTCGCTATACCCTCAATGCTTGTGTGTGTTTGCGTCACTGTAAATTGTGTGTGGCCGATTTCTTGGGATTATTTCCGGTTCTCACTGATTTAGTGGTGAGTGGTCCCTGTGTTTGTTCTGATAACTTCAACTGTGGGAGTTTAGATGAAGTCTGTGGTCTGTACCAATCAGATAGAAGGGGAAGTGGTTTAGGTTTGTGTTTTTCATAAGCTTGATATGGTGACCACCATGGAACCAGGCCTACAATCTACCAAAACCAACACAGATGCAGCTGAGTGCAGCTTCCAGTTCATCCATCTTCCCTTCTCTCTTGGTTTTACTCTCTTAGCCCTGGTTTTTGTGGATTTGGTTGTGCTTATTTCAACGCCACTTCATTTCCAAGTTTACGATTCTTTCTTTTTTAGACAATACGCTGAAGCCATTGTTTGGCCTTTGTTTTCATATATTACCATCATTATGACATCATCTGTTTACGCTCAGAAACTCTTGTGCTTTCTTTCCACGGTTGTGTTTGTTGTTCCGAGTTGTTTTTAACGACATATGCATGCAAGTCAGAAATCTCTTGTTTTGTTGACGCACATTTGCCCCTGTTTGCTCTCCCAGGGTGGCGGACTAAACATACTATAGCGGCTGGTAAAGCAACAGAATGTCTGTAATGAGGTGTGACTGATCCCTAAAGCAGATGGTGCTGATGCTGTTTGGCTTCCAGGAGCATTTTGTCATAAGAGATAGAACGTTTTCATTGTTGGTTTGATGGTGAGGTAAAGAAAGAGAAGAAATACAGACGTTCACTGGCATGCGTGCAGGCTCTTCTGCGTGACAGCGTCTGCTAATGCCATTGTGTCGACATTAGGGTGGCCACAAACATGGCAGAGGTAATATTACCCTTGTAGGAGGCCCATGAAAGCTCCTTTTTTAAAGTATTTTGCAGCTCTGTTTTTGCCATTACAGTCTTTAAATCCACCTCATCCCCTTCTCCCTGTGCAGGTACAGGACCGATCCATATGAACACTGTCCGGTGCACCGGGACGGAGACCTCCATCCTCGGCTGCAGCTTCCAGGAAGTCCAACCGTGGACATTCAAGCACACCCAGGACGCCTCAGTACGCTGTAACGTCCCTAAAACTGGCATTGAAAACACGGTATGAAAACTACACTGTCGTAGCATTATAAGCTTCAGCCAGTAATGACTCACTTGCCTCATCCTTTGAATCTGATGGATTTACAGGTACGTCTGGCTGGTGGTAGAATTCCAACCGAAGGCCAAGTGGAGGTGTTGTTGGACGTCGGTGGACGTAAGCGCTGGGGGTCAGTCTGCAGTGAGAACTGGGGCATCAATGAGGCCATGGTGGTATGCAGACAGCTCGGTCTGGGCTTTGCTGCTACCGCACATCAGGTAACAATCCGGCCAAAGACAAATGTCCATAATTTAATAGGTGGTAGAAAGAATTTCGTATTTTTGGATGTCTCATTATTGCACTGCCCCTTCAGTAGTTCAGTAAAAGAACTTGGTAAGAGTAAACTTCCTGTTCTCGAAGTTGGATCATCAGTTTTTGAATTTTGATGCCAAAGAGCTCCCACCTCTAACCCAATTACTGTGGTCAGAGGCATCATTTCTCTAAAATTCGTGAAAATCCGATCAGCAGCGTCTGACTTATTGATGAGAGAGGATACAGATAATCAAACAAATGAACAGATGCAGGTCAATCTATAGTCACAGCCCCTTAATTATCCCCCGTGGACAATCAGCTTCGATACTTCTTACTGATAAAACTCCTGACAAGTAGTCCATCTCCAATGACCCCACCCACTGTTATCAACAGGACACGTGGTACTGGACCGGCAACCCAAGTGCAGCTGATGTGATTCTCAGCGGAAGTCACTGCGTCGGCACAGAACTTTCCATTCAACAGTGTCGCCGCAACAACCATGTCCACTGCCCCCGAGGAGGCGGAGCTAAGGCTGCTGGGGTCAGCTGTTCAGAAAGTAAGCCAAACCGTCCTCCTGTAGCTCTCCATCTTCTCTCCGGTTCAATATTTTCTAATCCGAACATTATGTCTCACCTCTGCTGTGCTTCAGCGGCCCCTGACCTCGTTCTGGACGCCCAGCTTGTCCAGGAGACGGCCTACCTGGAGGACCGTCCCCTCCACCTGCTGAGCTGCGCCAATGAGGAGAATTGTCTGTCCTCTTCTGCTGCCAGGATGAACTGGCCCTACGGTCATCGACGACTGCTGCGCTTCTCTTCCCGCATTATGAACATGGGTCGATCCGATTTCAGACCGAAAGCAACAAGGGAGAGCTGGACATGGCACCAGTGTCACAGGTAGAGAATCCTACAAGGGTGTTTGGAAGTTTCTTAGGTGTGTGAGTTGCTGCGATGGAAAGAGCTGTTTAAATACTTACTATATGAGGGGTGTTGTAGTTCTGTGTGTGGTCATTCTAAGTGCTTTTCTTGGGGGAGACTTTGGTCTGAAATATCCTGGATACAGATGAGTTGTGGTTTCTAGAAGGCGTGCAAGGCTGCCAAAAGTATTCTGCCGAGCACCTGTTCCTTCTACAAATTTCTCCCGTACGTGCATTAACGACATAACTACATACACGTTTAGTAATTTGAGTTATATTTAGTTTAATTGGGTTCAGATGTCACCAGGAAAGAAAACGTGTTGAAGTATGATCGTTCCTCTAGTCTTCATAAGGTTTGTCATAGGATCAGGAGGTTGTATGCACCACAAGCTTAACATAAGAGCCTTTGTTTGGCACCATCCTCAGCAGCATTAGCTGTAAGTAGATGACATGTTTTGTTACTCTTAACACGTTCCACTCGGTATTTCTTACTAGATGGCAGGAGCACTTTCAGGCCTGACACTTTCGCGTCATAAGAGAAGGAGGCATTGGAAGCCCACAGTGTTGGCTGTGTGAGCTGTGTCACAGTGAGTTAAGGGTGTGCTGAGCAGTGTTGTCATCTCTCCAGATTCATTAGTCGCCCTGCAGCACGTGTCAATGGAAATGATGGTTGAACCAATCCATTAACGCCAGGTTGGGTGCAATACAAAGGACAGGGTAGGCCACGCACGGTTCAGGTCTGCCGCAGTGTGTTACGACAACACATCTCAGCTATGGCTGCGTGTTTCAAAGCTCCCCATTCACCGAGAACGAGTAAACAGCCCGACCGGGCTAAAACAAGCGTCTGTGAGAGGTGTTACGGTGACACCCATGCTCATGTTCGAGCAGTGAGGTCATTAGACTGCCAGCCATAGGGAACCAGTGTTCCCTATAGTGTAAATACACACACTCACAGAAACACACACTCACCTGGACCTTCCCCCTCTGTCCTCTCAGGCACTACCACAGCATCGAGGTGTTCACACATTACGACCTGCTGACTCTGAATGGCACCAGGGTTGCAGAGGGACATAAGGCCAGTTTCTGTCTGGAGGACACTTACTGCCCCGAAGGTAATGTTCGCCATTCATGAGTGCCAAAATATACTGTTTCCAATAACTGACAGGAAATGAATATCAATACTTCAGCGACAGCAGTTTAGGTGATTTAGCTTGCTGCTGCTGTTGTTTGTTCACCGTCCATGTACTTGTATATCATGCATGAAAAAGCAGCATTCATAAGCTGAAAGCTCTTAGAACTAACAACATTAAATGAGTGATTGATAATGTTGTCGTGTTGTGTGTGTTAGGACTCCAAAAGCGGTTCTCTTGTTACAACATGGGTGACCAGGGTATCTCTGTGGGCTGCTGGGATACCTATCGCCATGATATTGATTGTCAGTGGGTCGATGTGACGGACGTGCGCCCAGGAGACTACATCTTCCAGGTCAGACATCATTTTATTTCTCTCCCCTAATGCCGGTTGGAGTCAATAACTTTGTGTTTAAAAGGAATTATTTGACACTTAAAGACATTTACTTGACTTGAGTTCAATAAGAAAGTCAAGACCATTGTTATTTCTGTTTCTGCAAGGGAGCTAATAGTCGTGTTTTCAAGATATCTCTGTAACTGAAAGATCAGAAAGACATTCATCGGCACGAAAGGTGGCTGGTTTCTGTTTGATTTAGTTTAACATCCTGACCCCTCGGACAGTCATCACAGTCCACCTCATTCATCCTCTGTCATTATTTTAACCTGGGTCAATCGGTCAGGTCATGGTGGCGACTAGAGTAAAACACATCAAGAACTCCCTTCCCCATTATCCTCCATCTCCATTTTAGACCACTCATCCAACCAATGCATGCAGGAGTCTGCAGATCTAAGCATGCAGCCAATTACCAGCCAGCTGCTGGTGACTGGTTGTAGAGTAACTCACCGTCTGAAAACTACTGCTGTTACCCATTTTGCCTGAGAAGTCTTTGTAATTACCCTCCTCTACTGAAGAATGGTTGAGTTAATGTACTTGTAATAGACCCGACATTTAAACGTTAGTGCAGACTGTTTTAGATGTGTTTTAAGCACGCCAGGTGTAATTAAACAGTTGCACATGGTTCTGTGCACGGCACGGCGGCGGAAAGAAAGACTGAATGATAGAGGAGGGCAGAAGTGGAGTCGAGACCAATGAGAGAGAAAATCTGGAGAACAAATTAAGGTTAAAAGGTCATAGTCATTTCATATGGGCACTATATGTACGAACCAAATTTAGATGAAAGGAACAAGAGAGAAAAAACAGAAAGTAAGCAGAGCTGAAAGTTATTTATTCAACCAGGCTGCAGAAAAAAACCATCACTTAGAAAGTCTCTCTCACTGCCGTGTTCTTTCATGCAACACGTAAAAGGGCAGATGCTGCTTCTGATCCTCGGCTTTACAGAAAGTTTCTGCAAGCCTTCTCCTTGAACCTCCCAGTGCTAATGAAACACCAATTACCCAAATTAACTATCGCCTCCCTTTTCGTGCAGCGGCACCTAGTCCCCCCCTTCCATTAGGAACGGCCAATTTGCCACCAAGGAATTCCTCCAGCCCTCTTTTTTACTTTTATAGCCACTTTCTAACTAAGCAACACATTCGGTCACTGAAGCAGGCCTCTCTCGAATGAACACACACACACACACACACACACACACACACACACACACACACACACACACACACACACACACACACGTTCAACACTGTAATTTAACCAAAAAATTAAGAGACACTTGTTGAGCAGTTTTTAAAAAAAGTTTTTGTGCAGTTTGTCTTCTGTAAGTGTTTGCAGCCTGTACTTACAGTGGGTGTAGCAGTTTACAGAGCAGCTATTAGAGTAAATGCCTTCTCAGAAATATCACCCGGCCAGATTAACAGAATGGTTGTATCAGCAGTTGCTCTGCAAATAACAGATTATTACGGCGGTGTACGGCCGCACACATGAACATACTTATGCAAAACTATATTGCAACTTTAGGGGAGACACTGTGATTCAACCTCATGCTATGAACCTCAGCTATAAAGTTACATAACCTCTTATCCAGCCGGTCTTCATGTTTTGTGTGGGCTAAACGTCGTAAAACACTTTTTCCAATGGGATTCCCTTAAAAATCTGCCAGCATGTGCGTACTTTTCATAACCAGGTCACAACTGACTGCCATCACGGGCACATTCATTCCATATGTTCAGCTGCGGACTACATGTGAGCATCGTTCCAACGTTCTGTCCGTGATAGGAAAACTGTATGAAGAAGTCATCCAGCTTTTAGAGATAAAAAAAAAGGGATGGACTATAAAAACAACACCAGCCACGAGTGCTGTTTAATAACAAGCAGCCAGTCGACTCAGTGTAGCTGGAGGAGTCATTCCAGGTTTGTCTATGTGCCCAGCGGAGATATAATATTAGATAGAAAGTGTTTGTGAGACATAACATATCAAAAACATCTGCTGACACTGTGTCCTGTCCTCAGGTGGAGGTCAACCCCGCGATGGACATGGCTGAGTCTGACTTCATGAACAATGTCATGAGGTGTCGCTGCAAGTACGACGGCCAAAGGGCGTACATGTACGGATGTCATGCAGGTGAGTGCACAGCACCATTTTCCTCTTTCTCAGTCTCTCTGCCTCGCTCTATTACTGATAGATGTACTTTTTCCCCCTTGAAGGAGATGCCTACAGCGCAGAGATAGAAGACCTGTTTGAGCACCAGAGGCAAATCACCAACAACTTTGTGTAGTACTTACCAGGGCCCAACACAAGTGCCTTCCCATGGCGCCCAGACACTACTCAGGGTGGGCTGAGGATGATGGTCACCGCCTCCTTGGACCTCAGGACTCACAATACCAGAGAACAGGCAAACAATATCTGGATAAATACACATAATACGTCACATCAAAGAAGCAACCATCGCAGAGACTCCATTCACAACAGACCTGCCATCCTCAACAAGAGGGGAACATGAGCCTGTCGGCTCAACATGTTTTATTACTGTAGTTGAATAATAGTTTATCCGATATTGATTCAAAATATTCAGTTTGAATATGGACTACTCATGGAAGACGTCGCTGTACTAAATCTGTCGCATAGACAATGAGGAGGCCAGCGATGTCGGGAAAGCGTATTCACAATCTATATCTTTTCTAAAAAAATATATAAAATTAAATATGAGTTTATGTAATATCTGTTACAAAACACTTCAACTGAGCTGATACACAAGCAAGAACAACATTTTGCCCAGATTCTATACTTATTGGATCATCTGCAACTGTGTAATTGTGCTTTTACTTCAATAGTGATACTCCTTATGATAACTGTTTGTCATTATATTAACCTCATTATGTTTCAGGTGAACTGTGCTGTACATTACATTATATATTTGTTGCTTTTTTTAACAGTTAATTAGGTGTTTTTATTGCCTTGGATTGAAAGGAGAATTCTGGTCATTTTAAACCTGGGCTCTGTTTCTGTCTGTAATCAGGGTAAACAGGGAAGCTGTAACCATGGTAACAGCTGCATGACAGGGTAACACTATCTCAGTGCTTCAGCACACATCGACTCGTTAGGCTCGTGTCCAATCAGACAAACAAACAGGGCTCGGTTACTACTTTGATACTGCCCAGGTTTCAATAGCAGAATTGACCTTTAACAAAATCATTGTTTTAAAAAATTGTCCTTTGTGCTTCTCATCTAGAAGAAGACGTAAAAAGATTTTTATGGAAAAAAGCACTTTATCTTTTTTTAACATCAGTATTGTAGTTTTGCGCTCCCCCCAAAATTTGCTTCTTAGGATGTGTGTGCATGCAATTCAGGAGGTGAAATATAATGTTGGTGTTTTCATATACATTGTACTATTTATACTGTAACTTTATTTATTCATGGAATTCACAAACACACAGCAATACTCCTAAAAAGAGTTTATCAGCTCGAGGTTAACTTTAATATACAAGACTTAATATATTGAAGCTTTTTTTTCTCTGATGCAAATTAAGCTGCGAGAAGATAAACTGTTGCAAAAACGTATACAAAGCATTCCCATGCAAACACATTTAGAATTTAATTTCATTTAGATATTAAAACAACTGTAACTGTACGGTTGTTCGCTTTCAGCCAGGCTGATGGGAGGGAAAACCAGCATGACAAAACCACAGTATTGTGGTAGCCAGGCCGGCTGGGTTTTGAGAACATATAAAAAAAAACCTTTTAATTATGTCTGTTTGGGTAAGACTTAAAGTTACTGTTAAGGTTAAAGCTATAGCATGTGTCTATAAAGAAAAATGGGGGATTGCTGCCTGTGGAATCACGGCAGGAGAACAGAATCTGTATTTTACTTTACTTAAAGACAAATTCTGAGATGTTGAGTGGAGGCTGATGGAATGAAAGAATAAGAATGTTAGATAGAAAAGGGATTACGTTTGGACAAAGCCTTAAGCAGATATACAATTTTTTACAACCTGAAGTGCCTTTTTGTAGGCAGCTGCACAGAGACCACAAGCTCGCAGTTGCAGCTCCACAAAGAGAACAACATGTTTGTCTCGGAGAAAAAATAACAGCTCCTCAAGTTACGTCGGAACACAGTAAACAGTGGCCTGGCCTGCTAGAGAAGTACATTGTCTTTCACAGCTTCGCTGAATAAGTAACTTTTAAAACAATGATGTAACTCGTTTTTTTCTTTACAGCAGCGAAACTTAATCACGTTGCTTTACTACCGTTCATGTGTTTGATGTGTTCGGCTTATTGTCCTCAGTGGTTAAACCTGTTAAGATGGGTTTTCTAATGGACTGTTTTCAAGACGTGATGTGGAAAGGACACGTCACTGTAGACTGATTCAATCCTCAAGCGGCCTTCATTACTCTACAGCCTCGGAAGGACTCGTACTTTTATTTTGAATTATCTTCTATAAGCATTCACCATTCAAAATCAGTTGATATAAAATGTTAGCTGACCGTCTTGAAAGGAGAATTTGCTGATGTGCCTTTTCTGTTGTTTTGTACTAATGTACAGTTGCTATTAACATATTATTAAGGTTTGTTATGTATGTTATTTAAAATGGTCTCGCGATATCAGCTTCAGTTGGTTCACATTCATATAATACTGTACGGCACCCATACGACGCCTCATTGGGATTCTGTTTTCCATGGCCAGTTCTGCTTTTATTTTGTCTTTAGAGCTGAGAGTGTGAGCTACATGGTGCTTGTCTACAATCTCATTCATAAAAAAGCTGTGCTCTCAGGGACTCTGACCTCATCTGAAGTATGAAAAAAAAGAACATTTCATGTGATGTCATTTAGGTGCTTTCAGCTGTGATGCATACGTGATTGGACAGGGGCTGCTGTGTGTCAGCTCTCTTTTAAAACTAATCTGTACCCATGTTTTTGCTTGTAAAAAATGAAATTTATGAAGGGAATAAGTTATTTTCCCTGAAGAAAGTTAGGATAACTGTGGATAGACACTGGCTGAGTCGGAGGGGAAAATCAGTTAAAGAACAAATCACAAGCCATTCATTCATCATTACTGTGAATCAATAAAACTTCATCACATACTAAGCTGCTCTCTGCTTCCTGCCTCTTTCTTCTTGTTAATGCACGACACTGCCGAATATTTGTTGATGATGAAGTGGCTCAAACTGGGTCTTCTCTGCATCAAGAAGACAAATGATGCCAGAGGAGGAAGTCTCAAGTCTTCACGCTCAATTCTCAAGTGAAGAACGACAAGTCTCAAACAAGTCACAGGTCGGAAACTTTGTGTATCGAGTCAATGTTGTTGACAAATGAAATGCCTTATATCGTTTTAAATCCATCCATCCATTTGCTGTACCGCTTATCCTGCCGGGTCTGGGGGAGCCAAAAGATACTGATATACAGAGACAGGCAACCGTTCACACCTGTGGAAAGTTTCAAATGAGTAAGTGCATTTTTCGATGTGTGGGAGGAAACCAGAGTACCTGGAGGAAACCCACACAGGCATGAGGAGAACATAAAAACTCCAGACAGAAAGCTCCAAGTTGGCTGTTGGATTCAAACCCAGAACCCTCTTGCTTTGAGATGATTTTAAAGCCAACAAATATATTGAATCCACCTTTTATATTGTAACGTATATTATTCTTTAGCTTTTTTCTTCATTTTCCGATTGTGCTCCTGATTTTTTTTCATTTTTGGCTTCGAGGGAGTGTAAAGTTTTTGAAGTCATAAGGTTTAAGTCCAAGTGAAGCTACAAGTCATTCCTGTTAAGGTTGAAAGGCAAGTCTGTTATAAGTTTGTCTAGTCGAGTCTGAAGTCATCAAACTTGGGACACAAGTCTGATTTGAGTCCAGGTCATGTGACCTGAGTCCACCTGTCTGATTGATGCTGTTTATGTATTATATGTAACATCAGCTTTTAGACAGAACCAGAGGGAATATTGGACATGTGTTTTCCCTAAAATGACGAGGCTGCCCAAAGTCAGCCGTTTGAAGATTTAGACTTTCTGCGATTTAATCCTTTGCAAATACTTCTCCTCATGGGAACTGAGATATAGTCCAAACATTTCAGCAGCGAAAACAGCCACCGAGTGCAGGAAGTAATGACTAAACTCAAACAGATCAAGTCTGGTGAAAGTGGGTGAAATGATCAGCCATGTCTGGAAAGGGTATTTACTCTTAACAAAAGTTAGATTTGATCACAGCTGACAAATCCACCCCGAAAGAAAACAGGGGAGCTGTGAAGTGGTCACTCAGCGGGATGAAAAAGCTGCTGGGCAAACAGGAAAGGAGAACATGAAAGCGGAGCACCTGGTTTCACAGGATGTACTCACGCACCTGAAGTATCCTTTCACTCTCAGCATACCGGAACCCCAGAACACACTGTACACACACACCACTGATATTGAGTCTTACATCTTTTTTTTCAGTTGAGATAATTCCACTTGCTCCTGACGCACTCGCTAAACTTATCTCATCCCAGTGGCAGACAGTATTTACTTGTGTCTGGAACATGTTGGACGAGAATATCATTCTGAATGTCAGAACGTGATTAAATCTCCAGAGTGGCTCATTGCAGTGTGGCCATGTGTGAACCAACATTCACCGTGGATCCAAAGCAAACTCATCAAAATGAATCAGAAAAAAAAACATAAAGGGGAAAAATGAGCACGCTCACAAACACCGAGCTGTGCAGCTCTTATTTTATCCTAACAGGCCCACTTCCTGTTTGCAGCAACTGTTTTTATTCAGGAGGCCCCCTGCCGCCCCGCCCTGACCTGATGGGGACCACTGCCAGCTCCACAATGGAGACTGTGTGCGCTCTCTGAATGACAGACCTGTCCATACAAGCTCCGAGGAACCCCCACCCTGTCATACAAACAACTGCAACCACCGCATAACAGCTTTTGCCGTCATATCTTTTGGAAGCAGTGTTCCGTGGTTAATAAGGCGGACTGACGTGAGGAGAGCTTTTTTTTGTGATCAAATATCAGATGGACGAGGAATGTCTTCACTGAACGCCACCAGTCGACTCTGATAACAGGAGGTATTTGGCTTTTGTGCTGCCCTCACATACTTTTCATCATGTTCCGGGTGATGAGCTGCATAATCCAAGACACTGATGAGAACGCTCATACGCACCTCCACTTCCAAATGATTTGCATGGTTTTGCATTCGCACAGTATGTGACTGTGTCTCCATGTGCTCACGTACAGCAAGCAGACCACCTGTCGTCTGCATAAATTAAGCCCTGGAACTGTTATTATTAACTGATAAGGAGACGCTCTCCTGGGCAATGTACACATTTACATAATTGTCCCATCCTGTTGAGACAAAAACACATTATGAGACACATTCAATGGCCCATTGGGATCATAAATGAATAAACAGAGAGATATAATGACTCAGGGAGGCGATGAGAAGGTTTGTAAATTAGTACAAAGCCTTTTCTTAGGTGCTTGTGACATTGTATCTGCCTTTGTATGCACTTTATTTATTGTTTGCATGCTGTCTATAAGTGAAAGTGTCTTAATGTGAATGCATGTGCTTGTACATCACCCCACCTCCCCCAAATACTCTCCTCCGCTCCCCTAAGAGGTTTATTGCAAAACAGCCCTGTGAGAGAGTACACATGCTCTGCCCAGTCTCCTTACTGCACCCTGACAATTACTGCTATATATACCACTCCAAATGAGAGCCATGAACCGGCGTGATTATAGGGTGGAGCAGAAACAGAGTGGGAGAGGGGGGGGGAAGTGAAAAAAGTGACCCGAGCTGAGAGAGAAAAGGGAGAGCGGGGGAGGAAGACGGAGGGAGACAGGCAACGCAAGACAAAGTGACTGAAGTCTGCTATCAGTTGTATCATGTTTCATGAATCATAGTATCTACGGCTTCATGTTTGTCTGGACAGGGTTTCTTTCTCAATAGTGAAGTGGCGATGATGAAATTAAAGGGCTGCGAGCGTGCATTAAGCTACGTCGTCTGGACTGCGGAAGAAGTTCAGATGATGACCCAAGATGATGTTTGGCCTCCATAAATCACACAGCAGAGGATAAGATGCCAGAAAGTGTTGCGTGAAGTGTTGGCTCAAGTTATGTGATGTTTAGTAAAGAAGTGCTGCCCTCTCCTGGATGTGGAAGACGTGTCTCTGAATGTGAATGAGCAATGAAAACTAAAAAAATAGAGAACTCTCGTCACTGAAAGCAGTACAGACATACAGTGTGCAGATGTGTTGTTGACATCTGCAGTAAGACGAGTAAACCAAGATAACAGAAGAAGCAGGCAGAGATTTCTGGAGGCGTAACAAGAATTATCGTCTGATTTAAACATCTTGATAAGCAGAATCCATCGACTTTAAACAGTCACTGTTAATTCCTCCATTTATTTCTCCCTTTCCAGCTGGCTGGCTGTCCAACACTGACATGATTGAGTGACAGCCTGCTGTCAGCCAGAGGGCTGCCCTGAGCACTCACCTCTGGCCAGCAGGTAACATCCGAAGATAGATTCCAAACACAGATAGTAATGTCACGGCGGATATTACCACATGTGATGTATTCAACTGCCAGATGTAATGGGAAGAGCCATTTAGATCAGTCTACCTGACTGTGCAGAAATACCTCGGGAAAAGTGGTGAGGTCTTGAGTAGAGAAATGGCAGCTCTCTTAATCCACCCTCCACGGGTGGAAACCATCCCTGTGGGGGGAAAAAAAGAGGCAGGATCATATTAACCATGGACCAGTTTTCATCGTACAGGAATGCACGCTCCGCCTCACACCAGCGACTCGCATAATTGGAAGCATCTTGGCATGAAGATAGAGTCAAGGTGGCATATCAATGGGCTCGTACTCCAAGGGCATGCAGATAAGAAAAGGCTGATTCTCTTAACACGTCGTGTCCATGATAGGGTCACTGGCCCTCCCTAAAAAGACAGCAGCCTGTGTGTTGACTCACATACAAATAGCTGCAGCTGATCAGTGGTGTGGAGCCTGTTAGGACAGCTCATCGCCAGTGGCGCTCATCCTTAACACCAACAAGCAAGCTGTGTTGTTACAAAGCCTCGTTTTCATTATGTATGCATGTGTAGCAACAGAGGGCCTCTGCTGCTCACGATTAAAAATAATAACAAGGGAACCTCTTGGAGCACCAGGACTATAATTCTTTCTTAAGAAGTCTTCCTTGAAACTTTTATACACCATGCTCCCAGTTTGTAAGGTATGATTGGGAGACTCTGAGCCAAAGCTGAGGTCAACTTGGAGACGTTATCATTATATCAGCTTATCATCAGGGTAGTTTTTCAGACCTGACAAACTCCCTCTTGAGCAAAGTTGTAGGAATGCCCCTTTACAAAAAGCATTTTTTTTTTTTCTTTTCTGAGACCTATGAAGCTTTTCCTTGTCAGATTATAGATAATATAATCAAGCTGTGTTCTTCCTCTGCTGTGGATTACATTCCTAAAACCTTTTCCTACACCGTAGCTTTACACGTGTCGGTGATAAAAACTGTCAGTTGCTGTTGTTTTTGTTTATTTTTAGATGCCCATATTTCACAAGAAAGGCAAAATTTAAATATTCCTCATTTAGTTTAGGACCCCTGGAAGACTCTCAAGGGCCCCTAGGGGTCTCCAAACCCCACTTTCAGAACCCCTGAGCGAAGCATCCATCATTGCCACACTGCTCTGCTTCCCTTATTGCAACAGTTTCCACTTCGCTCTCCATCTCCCCTGAAGAGAGAGAAAAGCAGAACTTCTCGGCCTCTGCACAAATAAAAGTTGCCAAGCCGCATTAACCCTGCATCCTTATCGCCGTTCTGACTTGAGACATTTTATGAGCAGGAGCAGTCAGCCCCCTCAGACTAAAACAAGAGGAGCCACGCTTCATGCACTGCTGGATCTCCTACACACTATTATTAATATTTAACTGCACGTACACTACAAAAGGTCAGGTTCTGACTGCAATTCATCACATTTCATTATATGATACATGCAATGTAGCTATGAAGCTGGTGCATGATAGAATCGAGCAAAGCTGAAGTTAAATTTGGAGACATACCTACTTAAACTCAAATCACTGTTCTATGTTTACTCCACACAAACACTGAATCACAGGGCTCCTGCTGTTTCTGCAATAAAGGTTCAGGCTAATCGAGTAGAAAACCAGAGGCATGAATATGTGCATATTTCTACAAGTGTTTCACAAAGTGCTTCAATCAAACGGCAACTAGTCTTTTTCATATTGGTTTTCTGTTTCCAAGTTTAGAATTTAAATGTTTGGTTGGATAGATTTTGCTTTTCAATATGCATCCGATGTTGCCCGATTCAGCTGGTATTCATTTAACAGCTACAGCGCTCCGACTTGCTCAACTACATCACTGGGTTATGCAAAACCTCCTAATCATGCTGTGGACTCGGCCCCATGTGGTTTCTATTGCAGTAATTTAATTCTGCTTCACTAATCATAATAATTATAGGTATTAGTAGCCTTGGTAATTACTGTAGTGCAGTGGCTCCTATCTTTAATGGATGCTTAAACAAACAGATTTCAGCTAAGTTTGAGAAGAAAACTAATTTATAGCCTCAGAGGGGCGATCGATCAGGTGAAGGGGCCGGGGTTGGGAGGGTGTAATAGGGTGGAGATCAGTAATTAATACAGAATGCACTAAGAGATGGAGCCTGGCTCTTCCCTTTATTTTTCAAGTCTGCATCCCTTTTAATCCTACATCCCTCCTTCTCTCTGCCATATTATTTATCTGCGCTGTCACGCTATTGTTGTGATTATGGATGTCATGCACCCATGAAGCCCGCCTCGATCAATAGGCCTGAAATTAAACCAAAAAACGCATTTCCGCAGCGTCGGCCACATGCACTCCTGAGCAGGAATTACCTTCCAGCGGAATGGATGATTACCCTATTGAGGACCAAGCAGCAGAAATACAAAAGGAGAGCGGTGCTCGACTGAGGCTCTGAGCGTTAGGAAGCACAGTGGTGGACTAGCAGGCAGAGAGATGTCAGTTTTTACACAAGAGAACACAAGGTTAACATGTCAAAATGTAGTTTCACTGAGCCCCAAATTACCACTTATAACCCAACAAAATGTTTATTGATCAGATGGAGGAAATCTGCAACTTTAAGAGATGTTTTGTGTAATATTCAGCACACGCTGAGATATAAAGCAACATTTCGGGGTCCTTCAGGGTCACACAGGCCAGCTTAGGAGATGATGGATGTGCCTGAGATCAATACACTATCAGGCATTACGAGATGAAACAGGGCGTATTACTCGTATCATCAGACTGCTGGTAGACAAGGGGACACTGGTCGAAGACCTCTGGTGATGAAACAGAACAAACCAAAAGGTAAAGTCGAGGGGAAGGCCTTTTAGAAGTTGCAGGTGAATGCAGATGTTCCAGGTATAGATGCACATCTGTATGTGTGTACTCATAGTTGCAACCTGTGACTGTCTCTGTTCTGGACGAGTGTACAGACGTTTACTTCAATACGAAAGTTCTTGTGTATCCTTAGTAGCTTATCTAGAGCCAACGAGACAAGACAGGCGTATCTGAAATTTTAAAGTCCCCCCCTCACCTCCAATAAACAAAGCTGCCGTCTAGCACCGTCCCCCTAACATCCTTCCACCGGAGATGGACGCACGCTTTTGTTTGTCACTTATTTCGCTTGTCCCTCATTTTGAATCGATTTGCAATTAATGCCAGAGCACCACAGAGGAATGGAGACAGGGGCCGAGGTGGCTGCAAGTGCTTGACAGGCTTCTTCATCTCCGAACAGGAAGTTTGGTTTACATCAGCCACGGGGCGGGAGCTGCCATCGGGAGTGCTGAGGACTAATGGGCTGGATTTATGCTCTCCTCTCCTCCTCTCAGTGTGAACCAAATAAGAAGATGAAGGCACTGATCTAAGGTGTTTTCCTTTTTTAACTCACCATTTGGATACAGAATGCTAATGCAAGATCTATGATCAAAGGGAATAGAAGTATTTACAATATATGTATTCATGATTTAATGCAAACAACCAATGCACTTCAATGCATTCATTCAACAGTTCAGTACTTCACTTCCCTTCATTTATTTTCCTTCCCTCTACCTTGAAATGTCAAGACAAATTTCCTTCATTACTCCTGCAAGGAACATGTTGCAGGGCAATAAAATCACTTTGGTTTTCAAATCAATTTGACAAATCCTCAGAGAATTGGAGCAGTCTCAGAGCAAATAATAGCCTGACACGCTGCCTTCGGACTGACATGTGAACATGTGGTTTACAGCCACTGGGTTCGCAAAGAAAACACCATGTTCTGTCACTTGTGCCACAGTGGTAAGGTGTCAATAAAGGTTAGCATTTGAAACACAAGAGGACGACAGTGACACCTGGAAGCCACAACCAGCTTCACATCACGTGACTTCATGCCCTGGTTTCAGAGTTCAACTCCAAGGATAGAATCGGAAGTTAATTCTGGAAACGAATGCCTTCTGCGGAGGAGAGCAGTATTTATCTTTTAAGTTTTCTGATGGATCTGACCATCAAATCATTTCTCTTCTGCGTTACCCCGCTGTTTGATTCTTCTTCTAAAGTGATCCTTTTCCATTCCTCCCTTTCTCTCTCATCCTTCAAAGTATCTCAGCCACTGAACTCATTCTCAACCATTTATTTGCTTTATTTCCTGAGATCAGCTATAAAGAACAAACACTATTAAGCCAGCCAATCAATAAGGAAACATCAACGCTCTTACCCCCCCCCCCCTTTTTTTTTTTTTTAAAAA
>CAAKHC010020005.1:6581-17727 GCA_901007825.1 Macroramphosus scolopax
AAAAGCAGATTTAACACTCACATTAACTTGGGGTGAACTGTATAATATTTACATATGCTTGTAAATTCAAACATGCACGCACAGCGCAGACATTTTTGAAGCACCACGCACACACACGCACACGCACTCACACACACACACACACGTACACACAGCTCTGATGTTCCTCCTATCATCTTCTATCAGAGAGGCAAGATAACCTCAGAGCCAATGACAAACTTTGACAAATGGCTTGTCTCCAAGCACCTGTGAGAAGATGGAACTGACAGACTCCTTCACCTTTCCTCTTCCTCCAAGCCTTGGGCTGTGCCTAGCAGGCATAAGTGATATACTGTAGGACATGGCTGGGTGTAAGTCATGCTCCTTCCGTTTCCTCCAGATTGTGAGGGTCTCCATCTATCATTGTCAGTCACCTCTCTCTCTTTGCTTCTGCTTGTCTCACCCACTCTGTCTGTCCTATGAGCCTTGTCTCTTTACTCATTCACCCAAAGGTCACTCTTCCATTCTTCCATCCCCAATGTTTCCTCCCTTCGCCATTGGAGCAGTCTGCACATATCTATAACTCTGTGCAGATGGCTGGTAATCTGGCCCGGGGTCATTATGAATCCTGGCCAGGGCTCCCACCGACGGCTACTCTTCCCTTCTGTCGGTCCGTCCCCACAAACGTGGCGTAAAATGAGCCATTCATCTAAATGTCCAGACATTTTACTTTTCTTGGCAAATAAAGCTCTGCTATTTTGCCTGAAGAATACAAATCCATTGTTGGCTTTCCTAAGTAGACGAAAATGGATATGCGTTTGATTTGTGATTAGACAAAACACAGCGGTACCGTTTTGGGAGCCAGTTTATCGTCGTGTTTTAACTGGGCAGGTTGCAGCGTCTTATGAAAACACTGATCATTAAATATTTTACATGCCACCTGGTAAAACGGTTATGCACTTTATGCCTTTTTAATATTATTAGGGGGAATAGGAAAAAACTCCCCCTCACCCAAGGTAACATTCACCGTATTTCTGGATAATTCAATTTAACTAGACTGTCATTTAAAGCTCATGACGTGCCATCACTCTGGTTCTCCCCCCTTCTGTCTGTACTATGTACCTGCTTTCTTAAACCCTGCACCATCCATACATCACTCACGCTCCTGCCCACTGTTTTCCCTCTCCTCCTCATTATCCTGCCATACGCCACGTCCCTCACAGACCTCAGTCTCTGCTTAATGTAGTCACCTGAAAGACTCATCAAGTCTCCGCTCGCCCTTCCTCTTTGCCATGTGACAGAACTGACCTTCGCTGGTCGTTGTTTCCATTAGGTTGACAAATCTGGCGTGTCAGAGCATCTATGTTGACATGCAGGTGTAGATGGATTCCATATAATGAGAATGCCAGAGCAAGTGATGGTGTCTGTTTGGTGTCGGGATTTAGGTTCAGGTAAGGGTCACTGTTTTCCTCACTTTTAAGGGGGACCAGCACCTTTTTTACAGGTGTAAAATACACAAATACTACGTGAATACTACGTGGAGTATGAACATGTGTGTGTGTGTGGTTGAGGAGGTGCCACTGATTTTCCTCTTTGTTTTTCCTCTTGAGTCTTCAAGGCTCTGTGTTTTTTAAGGTTCATATTACCAAAGTGTTTCACAGTCTGTCCTCCTTTTCAAGTGACTGGAGAAGCCTTTTTCATGCTCATATCCAAAAAAAAGAGTTTGACATCTGCATACCATTGCATATCCTTCCTCCAAGCGTGCACTTGATCTTAACACGGACAGACAGGGCAAACAGCTTTCTCAGATTTGAGCCCGGACGCCCAAGCAGGCCTGCCCTGACACTCTGTCGTTACCAAATATGGAACTTGATTTTTTTTGTGAAGTTTGCACTCAGACCAGAGCCTCTATAACACATTCCAAATCTACTCTGGGGTTTCTTGAAGGACAAGGCACATTCGCTCTTACGCAACAGATATGTGTTCAAAACAGCAGTCAGCGGAAGATCAGTGAAGTTTGCCCTTTCCGTTAGAGATACCTCATCCATCATGAGGACAAGCATCCCAAGTTTATTTCCACCTTAGGTTTACGTGTGAAGACTGCATCCTGAAGTACATGTGTACCCTGTATAAACCTTTCTAAACGCCTGTGTAGTTATTGGGGGGGAAGGCAGCATCCCCTCAATACTCAAAGATAGACAAAGACAAAATCCAATATATTGATATAAAAGTAAAAATGAATAACTGCTGTGCTCTGTTGTTCAACGCACCACCGATGTGTAAAATAATCCTGCTTGAGCAAATATAATCATATTCTTAAAATGACCATTGACATCAATACTGGTTCCTGTATGACTTCAGTTCCGCGTCTGGTTTCTCTCGTCCCTCAGCAATGTTCATCTGCTGTGGATAAATGAAATGTCAAACCCTGTATTGTCTCTCTATTTCATTGAAGTGTTAAAAAGTGCAGAGCTAGAATGTGCTGTGATCGTTGTGTCGACCATGTCACTGCCGATTTAGGTTTTGTTTGTAAATTGTTTTAACTGTAATCGTTTCCCAATTTTTACTAGTAAACAATATAATCAGATGAATGAAAAAATAACTTTTAGATGAGATAAACCTTTATTTGTCCCACGACGGGGAAATTTACAGCATTACGGAAGTTAATTATTTCTAAGATATTTCAAAGTGGCTTGTTTTGTAGATTAAATCAATGTACTATTTTCTTCGCAGTACAATTCTGTAAATATTTTCATTCCGACGAGGAGCCGAGCTTGTCTGAGGCCGTTCGTCTGTCCTCTGCACTCAGTAATAGCAGTGAAATACAGGAATCCACTGCTTTACAAAGGTTCTATCTCCAGGTTGGATCAGTGAAATTGCGAAGCATTCATAGGTGTGCATACACACAAACTCCATTATCATCCCCATCACACCTGATTTTATTTGGTTTGCAGCCTTGCAGCGACTCTGTTTACCTTTTCACAGTGTGTGTTGCTGATAGATGACAACACCCAGGTTAAGAATGGTGATGAGGATTTGTTCATGGCATAATGCAGGGCCGGGTATCAGCAGGCACAAGGGGCCTGTCATTATCTAAAACACCACATTTCCTCTGAGGTACTCTGAAAGATACAGCACACTTTCAAATAGGATTTCTTGCTTTCTCCCCCTCTCTCTCACTCTATCCCTCCCACATTACACAAAATAATTCATTTTGCAGGAACAGTGATACATTATTTGTTAAGTTATGCTGTGTTCTGATCTCGGTGAACAGTGTGTCTCACATCTCCGGGGAGCTTGTTTGTTATCTGTGTGAAGGTATGCAAGGTTATTATGAATTCAAAGGGAGGGAGTGTGCTGTGTGATCACCTGTGCATATCTGGATGTACACGTCTACTGCAGTCTGAATGGCTGTAATTATTTAGTTTTGGTCAGAAGATGGACTTGAATCTCAACCTGACAACCAGAATATTACTGCTGCTGAGAAGATGTACAAACTGAATGTGAACCGTCCCATTAGGGGGTTGTTTTAGGTTCACTGAGCAGATATCGTCTCTGCTGCCTGTATATGGTTCAGTATGCTGTTTTTCTCTCCCCCCTGTATCCCCTTCCTCTTTTTCCTCCTGTGATCCATATCATTGTTCCCCCGAGAGGGAAGAAAGGTGACAAACAAACCTATTTATCATCAGCAGGTTCTCCTGGCTAAACTGTTATCCGAGCGGAATACTGTAAACTTTTCCCAGTGGCCTATTGTTTACGACTGCATACTCTAAATTTACACCCACCATTTGTTTTATGAAGTGTCCATGGAGGGCAAGAAAGGTAGATCGAGGCCTGATGTCAGCATATTTCCCTGTCCTGCCTCTATACTGTGATGTATAGTTGAAAAGAGGCTGTGTTCGGGCCTCACGGTGCTATTGTTTTATACCACCTAGAAACACAGCATCATCATATTACTAATCCCTCTGAAGAGGGCTTATTGTAAATGATTGGAGGTTATTCACAGGGCCAGAAGGGAGGGAGAGGAGCTGGATGATTTCGAGGTGAAGAGACGCAGTAAACAGTGGCAATATATGATCACTGCCTATTTGCGAAGTTCTGCATTCATTGTAATGAATTCAAGTGGCTGTGTAATAGCTTCGATTTAGGCTGAGTTCATTGTCTGGAATTGTTTTCCCCCTTTTTTGTTGAGCTTTTGTTTCTCAGACAAGCTAAAAGCAAATGCAGATCACTGGGATTTGTTTGCTCTCTCCAAACATTCAGCTAACAGGGCGACAGCATCAGCAGTCGTGGCTGTTAACCGAAAAGTCATGTATGGGTGATGTGCAATTTAATTTTCAGTCAATAAACCCCGACACACTGACAAGCGAGCAGATCAGGCTGTTTTAAACTTGCACTTTAAAAATAGAGATTAGCACCAAAGCCATTGACTGTGAGTCCTTTTCAATCAAAGTCCGAATTGTCACTGTGACAAATTGAATTAAATCCAATTTTGCTCCCTCTGAGTGACAAGATTCCATTATTTCTCCTGCTCACTGGCGGGCTGTCTGGAAATTATATTATGACCTAATGCCTCCATGTGCATTTACAAAGACTCCTTCCACCCAACCATTCACTGCAGTGGAAAAAGTAATGCTCTGTATTGTTGATGATATCGCCACTACTTACAAATCATCTAAAATAATGGCTTCATTCCTCTTCAAAGGGTCTTTTTATAATGACTGTATGTGCTGTATCAATAGGCTGACATGTATACATGGTTATCAACTGTGTTTTTACTGTGCAATGGGTTGATACTGAGTCTGCACACTTCAATAACTTTAACAACTAACTGACAGTGCTGACTGGAAAAGATCATAGAATGAAACCGTTTGCACTTGGATGTGAAAAAATACATAATATTAGACATAAAGCGTACAAAGACTCCCCGAGTTGACCTTTGAGTGTGAAGTTGGATAAACGTGAGCTGAAATGTATTACAGATCCGTCTTTGTACTTTGTAATTTGTAACTTTTTCACTCCTCCGTGCTTTTCTTCTCCGTCTCACCCAGCTGCCGTGTGATAAGTGTTGTGCGGGATCAATGAATGACCTTCTGCTCAGCTGCAAATGATCAGGCAGTGATATCTGAAGACTGACGAATGAATTAGATCCTCTATTTTTCTCTTCATAGCACAATAGTCGGCTTGATTGTGATTAATTGTTTTTAAATCTGACAGATGCTGTAACAATAAGTGCTGTGGGCACCTGGTTATGATGTCTTCCCAGATGTCATTTGGGCTCAACAGGCACAGCATATTTATAAATCTTCGATGTCATAATTAAATCTTTTGCTTATTATGTATCTTTTCCCATATTAGAGCCACATTTCTACCTTTATTTTTGGAAACTATAATATTCAAGGCTTGCCATAAATAGTTATCTTTATTTTCAAAACAGTAATATGTGTTTGCATGGGCTTGTCTTCCACCCCCCCCCCCCCCCCCCCACCCCCCCGGTGCTGCGAGGCTGTTAACTGTAGTGATGCAGTGTCGTCTTTAAACCGTCTGTTCTGCATACACAATTACTTTGTTGAACATATACCTCGTGGCAAGCTTTCTGCTGATGTAGAAGTATTGCAGACAGATGCAGGGGTTACACTACTCAAACAGGGTCAACGTCTCCCCTGTGGTGCTTTAATGTCCACCTACCAACTGGAAACTGGAGAGAAAAAATAAAAAAAAAATGTGTGTGTGTGTGTTTTTGAGCGTGTGTGCAACAGATCAGGGGAACTCTAAAGACTTGTGGACGTGGCTCTGTTGCAATTTTCTATTCAATAAGGTTTATTTATCTTACATGCAGTACTCTCATTAGTAAACATATTTTATATACTTTAAGAAATAGCTGGAAAATGTGTCCATGCTCTTTATGCGGGTGAGTGCCAGTTGGTGTTGTGGGACCCTGACCTTTTGCTGACAGGGTAGGGGAAAAACATGTGTAGTCCCCAGCTGCTACGATACAGCGATGTCCAAAGGCGAGGGCTATTCAGCCTGTGGGAACCAGCAGGGGGCAGGGCGAGGGGGTCCAGATGTGTGAACACCTCAGAGCGATGCATCAACTGTGGCCTTGGATGGCATGACCTACCCTTGGGGCAGGACACTGGTTTGGCACAGTATTCACTGGTGTCTCTGAGTGTGTCTGTTTGTGTCTGTGTTTTAGTTTATATGTGACTGCGTGAGACAGAACCTGGCACAAAAGTGTGATTGAAGACAAAAGTTAGTTTATCACTATGTGAGGTGATTGAGTGCCCGTTTTTGAATCTACTGTACCTTATGAACTCCAGCACACAGGATACTATTAGAGAAGGAGATTGCTTTTTAAGTGCTATCAGTACAGAGTACACTGTTTAATCTGAGGAGATTTATGGAAGGCAATCATCCAAGTAAAAAATGTAGATGCCATTTATCAGGCAGAATGGAAATTACAGCCATAATTGTCACAACTGGACACATAAACCTCCCTCGAGGTCCCTCGGCTCATTTTTAATGTCCCCTCTCTGTGTTAGTGTGACCTGGAGGACTGTCTAGCTGACTAGCAATCCACATCCCCTTAGGTCTGCTCATCATTCGGCCATCCCTTCAGAGTGTCACAACATGAGAGGGACTAGTTTATGAACAGGACGAAGGGCTGTCATGATTGCCCGTGATTGAATCAGGTCATAGTTTGCTCTCGCTTAATTCTTTACACATTATTAACCAATGCACACTATTTGGTGTTAGTCAATTTCATAATGCCTCTAGCATGTTTTTACGAGGGTAAAATAACAATGACAGAGCAGCAGGAAAGATTGGTTTTGGGGATACAGTGGCGCACATGTCTTTCCACTATACCTTCCTGAAAGCCTTGGTGTGTCTTTGAGCGTCGCCCCTGATGAATAACCATGTCGCACAGAAATGGATGTTTCAAGTAGAAGCACCCTGAAAATACAGTTTAGAAAAGCACAGGAGATGAAATAGGCTGTAAAATTGACTATCCATCATATTGACTAACATAAACTGACACATGTGGAAGAGGTTTAAGGCACTTTTCATTAGGCTTCTGCAGCCCCGGCTATCAAGATCACAGGACTAAATAATGACCTCTGCACCAAAAGTGTTTTCCGACGGATAGGAGACAGAAGACATACTGTACTCCGTACTCTCTCCATCTCTCTCTCTCTTTCACCCTGCAGGAAATAAAATGTCATCTATTTTCTCTCTGCCTGTCTGCCTGTTCTTTATATAAATCCCTGTTCTCTGGCCAAAGACAGTGAAGGATATAGATCATTCTTCGAAAGGTACAGTAGCCCACTCTGGGTAGTGAATTTCCACAGTAAGTGTCCTTGACTTGAAATCTATTGAGACTGGATGTTTCAGGAGATAGAATTATTGTAGGGGTTTGGCAGAGTTCCCATGAAAGGAATATGCTTGATACTATGTCGTGCGGTCGTGTGCTGTGCATGAACGCATTCATTTGCACGTGTGCTGTGATGATGAAGTGACAGATAATTAACCCCCATATTTAGATTCCTCCATACTCTGGGTGTGAATGAAGTGTTGTTGTTCACTGAAAAACGTAACCACCTGTCTTGAACAGATCCTAAATTGGGCATGTAAGGCTAATTTTGTAGCTACAACTTATTTAAAGGTGTCGTGTGTAGACTCTGGCATCCAGTAATGGAGGTGGAGGTGTGAATCCCTCACTTCAACACTCCCTCGGGACAAAGCACGGTACCCTGCTGAACAAAAAACAATATAAATCTGTTGTGATCACTGTGTGGACTGCAGACATTTTGAGTTTGAACTTTAGTTTTTGATTTATACTTTTGATTTTTTTGTTTTTCAACTCGAGTGTTGGACCGTTTCTGGTCATTTCCGTGTGTTCGTGTGTTTTGGTGTGACATTTTGTTTTGTATGTACCTGCTTTGTTTCATTGTCCTGTGTTCCACTTCATGTCTCTGTTTGGTTTCCCGCTCTTTTGTTATTGATTTCATTGTCTCCTGTGCAGTCACACCTGCCTTGTTCACGTTCTCTCTCTGCCCTTTGTGACTCCTCACCTGTGTCTTGCTGCCTCGTTGTTCAGTGTCCAGTTTCCCCTCTGTCTTGGTCAGAACCCCCGTATGTGCTTCCGTTTGTGCCGTGAGTCCGTACAGTACATGGTCCTGTTGTTTCCTCGCCGTCTGTTGTGTTGCTTTGTCTTCTGTGCCCGTTGAATTTGTCTGTGTTTGTGTTTGTTTCCTCGCCGTGTGGGTTGTTTATTCCTTTAAGAACTGTGACAAAAAATGTCATTGCTCCTAAGCCCACTATTACAGATATACAGTGAGGAAACAGGAAATGATTGTCCAGTCTTACATGAATGGTCAGTGGAGACTGTGAAGATAGGCTGGGCTTGTTGAAGAGACCTGAGACCATCATGTCTCATTTGATTAGCGATATGTAAGTATTTACTCTTCTGGTCCAGGAAGTAAGAGAGGAGCAGGGGCCAAAATAACAATCTGCTGCTGTTTTACTCGTGGGCGTCCTCATTACGCTGGATAATAACACAAAATAATCCGGAGACAAACACAGCCCACTGACTTCCACAGCCATCTCCGGGAATTGTCCATTGATAACCGCTGCTTCCAACTACATTTTGCTTTGATTTAATTGAGATAAAGGAATCAAAGTAAATTCAGAAGAAATAAATCAAGATGAGGATTTTCAATCATCATGTCTGTCTTCAAGACGACAAACAAACAAACAGTCGCTGTGAGCAAAGCGACTTACAACGTACATCTTGTCAACATCAGTGAACCAAATGTGCATCACAGCCTTCATCAGCTTAGACTGGTATATAGGAATAATTAGTATTTCTGAAGGTAGGAAGAGTGTTTTAATTGAATTAAGTTTTCTAATTTAGTAGAATTTCTTCTCTGCATTTCACCCATCTATAGGTGAACATGCAATGATACAAGTGAACACACTCACAGTCACACCAGAGTAGTGGGCTGCCACTTGAGCTGCGATGTGGATGGGAAAGCGCTGGAGCTTCACTAACCCCACCCACATGTTTGGATGTGGCAGCCAGCCGGTTGAAGCTTGGTCTGACCTTGGAGTTGCTGCGCATTCAGGAACAAATATATTTGCAATCTTGTTTGGAGAGGGCACAGCTTGACTCGATAATAAAGAATAAATATGGAAACGAAGAGGAGGAGGCCTTAAAAATTGGTTTGTCTGTTCAGGGCCACTGGAGATGGAACATGGTGGGAAATGACAACACAAAGATTCTAATGCGCATGTGATTATAAATGAATGAAAATATATTTATGACAACCATTTCTGCAATAAAGTTCCTCTAAAAACTACAAACTGCTCCTTTAAAAGCTTCTCTTTTTAACATTTAAGATGTTGAAAAATTACAGTTCACAACTGTTGGATTAATTATTCACTGGGTTCAAATTTCCTAAAACTCCAACTTTGTTTAAGAAGTTCTTACATTTTATTTACTCTTTGAAATCAAAAGGCAACATCCAAATGAATATATTTATTAACAAACAGTAAACTGACTCGACTAACTTTAAGAGATTAGTGGAGCTCCTGTGAAGAATTTCAACATGCAGAAAAACACTTTCTTCTCTTTCCGCTGCTTTGCAATGTAGTTTTATATTTACGCTTTTACTTTGTCTTGTAAACATCCAACATTAATTACAACAAAAGCACATTGAACAAATTGAAAACAATAAGGATATCAAACCAACCAGATGGAATCTCTGTTGTAGCCACAGGTGTGCCCGGATGAAAAGAGGTTGGAATCTATAACATCTGAGAAAAGAGAGCTCAACATTAAACAACCAAACTGAATTAAAGTCTTTACAATGATTCTCCGTCTTAACACATTTTCAGACATGGAGTAAAGTATTGTTGTTTCATTTATCTGTTAATTGATTGCTTTTGTCTTTCGGAGGTGTTGTTTATTCGATACAACGTGTCACATGTACAGAAATAGTCTCGTGCTGTGTGTGTAATATTTAGCACTCGGTACAATTGATTGGATATGTGGAAACATTTGTTTCCTCTTTAACATACTAAAGTGATGGATAATGGAAACAGATTTTATTGACCTATGTGAGTGTTGGGACGCTCCAGACTCTTTTCTCAGTAAATCACTGGAACATTACATATCAGCTGCAACATTTCCATTTTTAATGAGCTGCAAACTCTGCTGCCTGTAAAAAAGGCCACATAATGACAAGACGTTACGTTACGATCTCCTCCACAACTGGAAATAATCTCTTGCATAATACATGAGTATATTTTATTATATAAGTTTCTCGCTCTCCATGTCTGTCACATCCCTGAACTGTTCATAATATCCACATGATCAAGCACCTGTCTTTATTAAAGAGCTACTGCAGTCAAACAACCCCCAGTAGGGATGTGAAGTGCTCTGATCAGGGTTTGTTAGTTCTTCCTCGCTCCAGCTGAAGACCAAAGGAGACTGTTTCTCAGGTTGTAGTACATAAACTTTGGAACTCTCTCCCATTGGGCTGTTTAGATTTGCTGTTGTTTAATTTGTTTTGTGTAATTGTGTTTTTGTCCTGCCTCGTGTGTTTCACAGAACCTGGAACATCTTCTGGTAGGATGTGATCCTCTTCTTTGATAAGACCGTCTGATGGCTTTGGTATTATTGCCTGTTTATAGTCTGTATTATTACTTTATTAAATTGCCAAACATTACGTGCTTCTTAAAGTACAGTATGATCCAGGTAGAAACTTTGAGGTGTTTTCTTTTCACCCATTAACTATGTGTGACCTTTGAGCTTAACAATTTGGGTTCGGGACAACGCCACCTGGTGCCTTTCACACCAAGATATATTTTTAGATTTAAACTGCTAGATAGTTCATTTAAGGCAAACAGGTTACTAATAATACACAGAATTAAATTGACAGAGACGTGCTTTCAGTATAAGGAAATCAATTATTTATTTATAAATAATCAAACAAAAGAAAAGGTAACTAAACACACAGAAAACCGACACTTAAAGTAAAGCAAAGCAGCAGGAGCAATCTGCCTGCGGACACAGAATTATAACATAAATACATTGTAAAATTGTACATAAATGTCACGCTGAATAACAAACATTTTTCTTTACCTCCCGTGACTTGATAAAACA